>VYXB01004708.1:442516-633052 GCA_013397135.1 Pachyramphus minor
TTTTTTTTTTTTGTTTCTCCCCCAACTGTGCTTGTTGTCACCATTGTGGAGCTCTGGAAGTGCACGGGAAATAGGCACATCTGACTAATATGTGGACCATAAATTGTTGCTGCTCTTTTATTTAAGAGACACATTTGAAGTGTGATTGGTGCCCTGTCCTGTCCTGGGATAGCTCTGTGCTTCAGCAAACCAGCATCACACTGTCATGAAATGATTCCATCTCAGCCGGGCTGAGACGGGACTGCCCTCATCCTGCTGGCACTGCTTCTTGTGACCTTTTAAAACTTTGAACATGTTTGGGCAGGACACTAGGAGGTTTCTAGGCAGAAGACTGTATAGACCTTCTTTGGCTGCTTTGAATCATCTTGAATCACCTTTCAGGAAGTGCTCTTACAGAAATTCCCCAATTCTAGAGCAGCAGAAGCCTTAAAAAGAGAGACACCCAAGCCCTACCACTAGAGCTGAAGGCTGCAGAGGGTCTCGTGTAAGCCAGAGGCTGAGGGAAACAATTTAGTTCCCTTGCTTGACATCACTGTGCCTGATCATGTGGCTTTTGGGGAGAAAACACAGGAAATGAAAGACTGCCAGGGCAAATATGCCTGCAGAAGCAATACCAAGAATCCTTGAGAAAACAAAGGCAAGAAGAGATGCAAAACATCCTGATGGGAGAGCGAGGAGGAGCTCTGCACTCCTGGCATCTGACCTGGTGGCATCCAGCCCTTGTGATGGGGAAAAGACTTTTCTCCAGATACAACTGACTCTTTTACAGTGCCACAGGTGTGCTGGGGCCAGCATGCTGTGTCCTGTGCCACAAACTCAGCCTGAGGCAAAGGGGCTCCCCCAGAGCCTGTGAATTAATTTGACAGATTCAGGATTTTTACTTTACCTTCTGCTAACAGAGGAGAAACAGGCTATATAAATATATATATATATAAAATAAAGTGAAACCAGAATATTGCAAGCTATGCATCATAAATAAGTCAGGGATATTGTATACTATACCACAGACAATATGCCATGAGGGCCATCTTGTGGTCAGAGAAAGTTTGTACTCTGTGAGCATAGGAAAAAAGAATATTGCCAGAAATTTGTTCTATACCTGAAGATACTGTCAGCTACATCATAATTCTTAAAACCACAGAATGGTTTGGGTGGAAGGGACCTTAAGGTCACCTGGCTTCAACTCCCCTGCCATGGGCAGGGACACCTCCCACTAGCCCAGGTTGTTCCAAGCCCCATCCAACCTTGCCTTGGACACTTCCAGGGATGGGGCATCCACAGCTTCTCTGGGAAACCTGTGCCAGGGCCTTTCCACCCTCACAGTAATGAATTTCCTTCTAATCTCTAAACCTACTCTTTCAGTTTAAAGCCATTCCCCCTTATTCTATCACTACAGACCCTTGTGAGAAGTCCCTCTCCAGCTTTCTTGTAGCCTCATTTCTGTGCTGGGAACTGATGTCCAGGTCTCTTTGGAACCTTCTCTTCTCCAGGCTGAACAATCCCAGCTTTCTCAGCCTGTCTTCCCAGGAGAGCTGCTCCAGCCCTCTGAGCATCTTCGTGGCCTCCTCTGGACTCGCTCCAGCAGGTCTGTGTTCCCTTGAGCTGGGGCTCCCAGAGCTGGATGCAACACTCCAGGTGGAGTCTCACAAGGGCAGAGTAGAGGGGCAGAACCTTCCTTGACCTGCTGGTCCCACATTTTTGCTGCAGTTCAGGGTACAATTGGTTTTCTGGGCTGCAAGGGCACATTGCTGGGTCATGTTGAGCTTCTCATCCACCGACAACCCCAAGTCCTTCTCCCAGGGCTGCACTTGATCCATTGTCTACCCTGCCTGTATTTGGGTTTGGGGTTACCCTGTCCCAGATCTAGCACCTTACACTTGGCCTTGAACTTGAGGTTTGCACAGGCCCACCTCTCAAGCGTGCCAAGCTCCCCCTGGATGGCATCCCTTCCCTCCAGTGTGGCAAAATTAGAAATTGGTGCTGACAGGTTTTAATGAATGGAGCTGCTCTGCTGCTCGTCATTAATCAGGTCATTAATCCTCCAGTGACTGACAGCAGGGTTAGCTGTGATCCTGTGCCAATAAACAAAATACTGTGTTCCAAGGGTTGGAAGGCTGTTGAAGACTAATCACTGGAGTCAGAGTTTTCTCTTGATGAATTTTTTATGCCTATTTGCTTTGGAAATTTCTTTCATCCTCTACATTGTGTAAAAGCTTTTTGAAATCCATAGATTAAATACCATCAGACTGCTAGAGTTAAGAATGCTATTAGTTGTTGTTAAGAAACAGTTCAAACCAAGAATCAACATCCTTTTCATGGTTATCATACAACAAACACACTCTGTGTGAGACAGATTCCTCAGCTGTGCAGATCTTCAGTTCTGTATCCCTCTGCTCTATGTGAAAGACTAAAAATACTGAATTAAAATGGAGCCTGTCCATTCAAATTAAATGTGTTGTCCAACACAGACCTGGAAAGTAGAATATGATCTTCTCTGTATCACCTGATCCACAGTCAGAATTACTCCATTTCCCTTTTACTTTTTTTTGTGTTTCCCAGTGAATCCAGATGTCTCCCAAAGAACCCAGGAACTGTTCTTTACTGCTTCTCTAATGGGAACTGTTTGCCAATGGTGCTGGGCAGGCACAGCTTTGCTTAGTTTATGGGCCCATGATCCATGGTCGATTAACCAGGCTTTTTTGGTTCTAAAGGAGGTGTGTTTATGAAAAACCAGTCCCACCATCTGGTACCATTGGCTGTGGGTCTGCTGTAGATCACTCACAGTGAACAAATATTTTTCTCATTTGTCAGCCAGCCTTTGTCCACACACAACTGAGTTGCCTAATAACATTAAGTGTTCCTTATTGTACCATTTTACTGCTACTTATGGATTATTTAATTCTTTTAATGGCTCTGCAATGGTTCATTTGCTTTCTGAAATTATTCTTTAAAGTACTTGTGCAGATGGGGAAATACAGGGTTGATTCCTCTTGCAAGGAGCTGTTGATAGATTCAGAGATGCTGGCTGCTGAGCACTGCTGTAAATATTCACTATCTCAGCTCTGCAGGCTTAGCCTCTTTGTGGGGTGTCTGGGAATATCTGATAGTGCAGAATGTAAAAACAGAACCGGGGAGAGCTGCCTTCAGCTTCCAAATGGAAATGACTGATTATAACCCCCGTATTTTAATGGCATTGTCTCTCCCAGGAACATTGGACAGTTAAGGCAGTGAAGTCCCAAGCAGACTGGATGGACCAGGCATACCCACAGGTTGTACAGGCACAGACCATCCCCTGGCATGTGTGTGCTGCTTCCCAGCATCAGGGTTTTACAGCTTTCTGTCCCTCTTCTCAGCAGTGCTGCTCTGGAGACACGAGAGAGTCGGTGAGGGTGGCACACGTGTCTACTGGGTGTGTGTGTGACACTTTCTAGCTCTTTCTGTGCAGGGCTGCAGCTGTGGTGCTTTCACAGTGCCCTCTGCTGCGTGCTCCTGATTTGAGTCACAGCAGAGCCCTTTGTCTGCTCTGCATCAGCTGGGAAAATCTGGCTCGCTGGGCCAGCCCCCGGCACTGAAGTGTGCCCATGTGCCACGAAATCCCTGACACACTAGAAGGATTCTGAGTTGTGGCATTTAAATGTACTTAAGAATTTGTAATTTTTAAGAACCAAAAGGAGATCTTACATCTATCTGGCAGATTACACAAATATTAGAATACTGATTAGAGATATTGGTGAGTTTTCTTGTGATGCTGAATAACTGAGGCTCTGTGTTACGGGTGGAGTACACAGTTGTGTAGAAAGCACACTGGATATATGTATATTATTAGTGTACACAGCACACTTTCTTATGTTCTTGAATGGTCTGGAAAGAAACCCTTATGAAATTCAGGTTAGAATTAGTTCAAATAAATATTTTTCTTGAGATGAAAGCACACATATTGAGATAGATAGATATGCATACATGCCAAACTGATTCACTTCTTTCCTTCCTCCTGCAACAATCAACATTCTTCAACTGCAGAACACCTGGGTCCAAACTTGCCTGGGACTCTGTCAGCACAGGTGAGTGTGAGACCTCGAGGGGGCATTTTGACATACTTCTGCAGCTTTGGAGGGGTAACGATTCTTGAGCATGAGGTCAATTTGCAGGACTTGGCTTCACAGTTACTTTTGTTTATCCAGTTGGACTTTTCCCCAGTAGATGGAGGAACCTGACTGCAGTTTTCTCAGGCAAGTCAGGCAGAGGAATGAGGAATCAGTGGCCCTGGGTAGGGCAGCAACCACCTCTGAACCCTTTGGGTGTGAGGGGGGCTTGATGTGACTGGACTGTGCTGCAGAGTTTTGTGTCTTGGCTGGGAGAGAAGCAAGAGGCCGAGTCCCCTTTCTTTCTAATCCCCCGGGGTTATCTACTCCCTTCTGCTGTTTCATTTGACTGTGAGGGTGGCAGAAGGTAAGTGTTTTTCCCACTTGTTCATTTCCACTTCTGACAGCATTTGCAGTAAGTGGTGAGCACACCAAATTATAGCTGTGTAGCGGGTGAGAAAGCTGCTTGCTGCAATCGAAAGTAGACAATTAAACACTTGACAACAGACTTTGGTGCTTGCACAGAAGAACAGAATAAATGAGACATGTCAGGAATGATTCTGACATGACACCCAAAGCTTTGGGTGAATCTTGCCAGACCTCTGGCCAGATGTTTAACCCTCCCATCTTCTTAGGATGTTGCCACTTGTTAATGAAATGTCCCCACTTACAGAAAATACAAGATTTTTCCACCTGTGACTGTGCTAAATGCAGTGTCCTGTGCTGAAATACTTCAGAGTGTTTGGTCAGTTCTTTGGAGGGATTGTAGCTGCACTGCCTTTCTCCTTGTAGGGAATAATTGCTCCTTTGCAAAACAATACAATTAAACATCCATCTAATATTATCTACTACACTCTCTAACGAAAGTGCCAGCATATTTTCATATTAATAGCAAAAACCATGGAGCATTGTTCCTTAGTATTAAAATGTTAACACAGGTAAGAAAAATTAACTCTGTCCAGTTCATGAACGAGGCCTCATCAAATTAATTGCTGAAATCTGGTTAGTACTCACTGATATTTTTGATTATGCCACAGCTGGCTCATATTTTACATAAAGATATAGTTCAGAAACGGTTATTGAAATTGATTAATTATTAATAGTTGCTTTTACAAAAGCAGACCTTAGTGTTATTTATTACTAATAACATACAGACAAGCAAATCAGTATCAACAATGTATGTCTGTACCTAGTGTTTTATATTGGTTTACTTTGAGCTCTCAAGAACTTAGGAGTATTCATGTGTAAAGCATGCTCTTAACATTTTAATTAATTAGTTTATTTAAACCAGTAATATAAAGTGGGACCCCATGGCATTGGTGCTGTCTGGTTGATTATCACCTTGTTACCTTTTTGACAATGCACAGATTTCATCCTGTAGTAAGTCCCCTTGGAGTAGCTAAGGAGCAAGAGGAAGGGAAAAGGGAAAGGATGCAGAATGAGTGCTATGTTTGCAACTTGGGCTCACTTTTTTGTCCCCTGTGACAGTATAGGTTTGATGTAATATTTAAATACAAGCAAAGCAAAGTCATTGATACAATTTCTTTCTTGTGCCATGATCTATTTAGGCTGAATTCTGTTGACAGCTGAGTAACACTGTTACCTGCCAGTATGATTACAGCAGTGTCCGCCTTCATTTTCAAATCCAATTTGCATTTAATAAAATGAAAGATGAAAGCAACCTGGCTGAAAGTGCATCATCAGCACCAGCTTGCTGAATAATGGATTTGAAAGACTGGAAAGAAGTCACCAAACTAGTTACAACGTTGGAGTGAATCTAGGTCAGAGAAACTTCAGCATGACTTATTGCAAGCTGATGGCATAAATCATCCAGGATGTGAGGGTGGTGGGGGGAAGCCTGGGGCAGTGTAACTCACAGATCATAGCGAGCCAAAAATCAACCCTCCATGGAAAGTGCTGGATATCTCTTACTGGGATTCTTCTTTTTGGGCACAGGCAGAGAAGATGTTTCAGCTTTGGTTAATGTGGGCTGAGTTACTGCTGTTTGCTGCCTTTGAGCCGAGAGGGTTGAAAGTTTGTGGTTTTGGGACTAGCCTTGATTAAGGCCTTTTTTCTCCTCTGGGGGATAAATATCCAGTACTCAGTTGGACTGGGATGTTTTCCAGTGCAGCTCTGTTTTCAGCATGGTTTCCGTTTTAGCTTCCATTTCTAAATGAAACGATTTTGCAATAACGATTCTGGATGCAAAAGAATGGAAATAGCTGGATTGTGGGGGATTGGATATCGTGCACCTTCCCTGACAATGTACATATGTTATTTTCCTTCCTTTATTTGTATGGCCTGTTACCTAACTGTCATTTTCCTGGCTGGATTTCCTGTTTTGTGCTCTTGTCCCAGAGTATTTATTTCTCTTCTGTCTACACCCGGTACTCGTAAGTGTCTTAATTTTGTTTTTTCTTGACATGCTCCTGTGATGCTTTATTTCACAAAAGAGTGCACCTGGCAGGGAAGCCGTGTTTAGCCCATCATCTCTCAAGAGTGTTCATTGAAGAAAAAAAACTTCCTGATGTTTCTGAAGGCGTAAATGAGCTCAGCTACATCTAACATTCAGAATTGTAAGTTATTTTAGTGGTCTTTTTTTTTTTTGCAGGAAATGGTAATTATACCACAGTAATTTCTTTCAAGTTTTAGTATCACATGGATTGAAAGGCGTGAGGGAAAGTCTTTGCTTTTTAAAAAATCTGTGTATCTTATGAGGGCTATGACTTTGTTTGGGTAATTCTGCTGGCACCGTCCCTATAATGCTTATTTTAACAAGCTCTTTAAAGTTAAGCTTTTTTTTTTGTTTCTGAAGTAAGGAAGGAGGACTTGACTAGACCTAACCAGTGAAGATGAGCAGAAAACCTGCATAAATCTTGCTGTGGGAGCTGATGTAACTGAGACCTGGATGTCAAAACTTTCAAGGGCCTGACAGCTATCAGCAGGACCTTAAGGGAGGGGAAGCTTTTGTTCAGTAGAGCTGAAGTGCAGCTCCCTGATGTTAATAGGATATTTTTCATGTACTTCAAATTTTTGGACTTTGAATCGGGTCTAACATTCTCATTGAAAGTGTGATATTGCAATCCTTCTGTTGTCATAAGGATGACACCTCCTTCAGAAGAGATTATTTTCTTTTGGAAAGGGAGGGATCCACGAGGGAAATAATTGATAGTCTTAAATCCTGTACTTTGGAAATTCAAGTTCTCTTTATAAACCTCACAGAATGGGGAAAAAAATGACTAGCAACTTCACAATACTTAAAGCAGACCTGATAATGGAGTAATTATTTTACAGAAGAGCACATTCTTTATTGCAAAGATGAGCAGTTAATTCCATCTATACACAGCTTTGCAATAAAGGTAATAATTTCCGGCAGAACATGTATGATTAACTGAGCATCTCAGTATAGAGTTGTCAATCCTGAATGTTCTGGTAGCAAGGAAAGAACAAGGACACCTTGTCTCTGATTATTGTTATTGGGGTGGGGGTGGACAGAAAGATCTTACGAATAGTGTCTCAACTCACCTTAGGTGTATCCTTTAAATCCACAGAAGAGAATGGGGGATAATGGGAATAAAGAAGCTAAAATGACTGCCTGCTTGCTGCTGAACAAACCTGTCCCTAGGAAAAATCCAGCTTGAAGGAGAAGCAAAAGATGGGGGAAATGCATGATCTGTAGCTGAGGAGAAAAATATGAAAGTAGAGAGAGAAAACTTAGCACAACTTAAAGTTTAGGAGAATAACATTACCTAAAATTACAGTGCCTTGAAGACAATGAGGATATCTTAATATCTTTATTTTCCCTGTTTTTAGTATGTGGTGTTTTTTTTAATTAATAAGAATCGGAAAAGCGAAGCTCTGAGTGTTATGTGGTAAATATGATGTTATTCTTTCTAATGTTACATGTTTGGATAATTAACTCTAAAAAAAATTCTAGTTTTTGCTTAAACTGGTAATTGCCTTAGTGGTTGATAATCCATTCACGGCAATGCAACTTTCATGTACTTTGGGTAAAAGACATGCACTGAAAAAGTAGAAAAAACACTGGAGATGTGCAGTGCAACCCTCAGTGTGCTGGCAAAATACTCAAATGGAGCACAGTGGAAACGAAAGCAAAGTTTTAGGAACAAACATTTTTGTTTCACAGTTTATATCGAGGGGGTGTCTCTGGAGAGCTGTGGGTCACAGCAGCAGGAACTTCTGTGCCTGTTCAAACCACAGGCGTGGTGACATCAGGGAAGGTGACCCCTGAGGGGGGTTTTAGGGTCAGCAGCATTTGTGTGCCGAGCTCTGCACCCACCACCACGGTGGGGGAGATAAAGGAAGTTGATTTTCTTGTCCCGGAGATTTTGCATTGTGTGACATGAGTTCTGATGAGCTCTTGCTTGTACAGTGTGTAAGCACAGGGACTGTCTCCAGTATTTCAGTTGGTTGATGTCCTGTGGCATTGAATTCATGCATTTGCATGAATTTTTTTACTTCTAACTTTCCTGTTGAAAGTTGAAGTTTGAACATTAGCTTGGGGAGACAGAGGAGTGTGATCTCTGCTCTCTGAGCCCTTTGCAGCAAAAGTTGTTTTATGGGAACAAAGCACTGGCAGAGGACAAGGTCAAGAAGGTATTTGTTGGTGAGCACAGAACTGCAGCAGAACACCAAGAGCTGAGAGCAGTTTGAATGCCACCTCAGGCTTTAATTTGCCCATTTGCTGTTCTGCTGTTATCCATGTGCTGTCCCCTTTGGTGGGAGAGATGGGGGCTGAATGGATGGGGTCTTTTGACTTTTGAGGTGTCAGTTCTTTGCTACCTGTGCTTACACAGCTGCTGCCTTGTAAGTGAGGTGTTAATGAACGTGCAAAGCAAGTATCTGTGTTCTATATATATTAAGCAATGTTGCTGAGAAGAAACCGTGTGTTTCTCAGTTACCACGTGGTCTTAAGTGATGCAATTTAATATTTTCTTATACAACCTGACAATGTTTGCTATGGTGCATAGTTTATTATAAAACAACTGTTCAAGTAATATTGATCTCTATTCAAAAGAACCCCAGCTGTGCAATAGCAACGTGCCAGAAAAAGTCAGCACAAACATTCAGTCACCCTCCTGTGCTTCTGAAGCCTACACCACATACTGTAAAGGTAGATTCTTACTAGGTTTGAGCTCCTGAAGGAAAGTTTAGCCCTCTATAACATTTATCATGTTACCTCTCTGGACAGGGCTGTATGTAAACACATTGTCACCCAGCTACCAAAGCTGATGAAGCAGGTTAATGTATCTTTGTTTTCTCTTTGCAATCAGTAACAGGGAAAGCCACCTCATTTTGGGAATCTGTTCTTCATTCTGTGATTTTTCTGCCTCTTCAAGCTGTTGGTGTTTTCATTTCCCTATTGAAACTTAGAGACCACAGGGAATGTTAGACATTTTCAGCCATCTCAGAGGGTTTTTCTGCATCCCATTCTCTGATCAGCTAAAATCTTAGTGAAAATCCCATTCTTTCTCCAGTGATAGTTTTAAGAAGGGATGGGACATAATGAACCTGACAGTTTGTGCAGAGTGGAAAAAGGCACTTCTTTAGAAGCAAATATTGTGTGAAAAAACCTAATTTCCCAAAGAAATAGCCCTGATACAGAATATTTTCAAGAAACACACAGTGAGATCTGTCATTGAACAGCTGAACCCAACTCCTGGTCTTTATGAAGTCAGGCTTTATCTGTGAGACCCCCAGTGATGAGTTTCAGGTGGAGTTCAGGCTCATAACTCCGTGGGGAACAGGTGAGCATGTAACCCCAGCCCTAACTCTATCTGCAGCCTAGGGGACATACTTTCAAGTGACAGTAACACAAGAAATTAAAACATTCCCTCGACATCAGAGACAATAATTCAGCCTTTGTTTCCAGATGAAAGCACAGACACTTGCTCGCCACCGCGACAGAAGTAATTTCAAAACAACAAGTGTTAGGGAGCACTCCATGGGCCACGATGAGTTACAGGCTTATTGCCTCTTATATCTTTTGTATCATATTTATCCTGCCCGGATTTAGGTTACTCAGGATGTCTTGGAAAGTATCTTTCAAATTGTCTGGGACTGAGAGGAGACAATGTTGTACATATTTGAGGCAAAGTATGTGCATCCTGCCACACGAAGATTTATTTTTTAGCATCATTATAAAAATTTTGGCTTATTTACAGGTAGATGACCTAATGATTCAAAGACACCTTTTGGAATACAGAATAGGAGATGTGAAAACAGCCTGACACACCAGTCAGGACTTTGCAGTCTGGGCTGCACATACCTAGCCAAAAAAGGACAATAACCTTGTTTGCGGGTTGTTTTTGCATCTGGCTGCACAGCAAAGATTTATTCTGGCAAAGCTGTCAGTGTGGAGAAGGGCAAAGGGCAAAAGCAGTGTGTGATAGAAAAATAATTCAAACAAGAAAACCAGCAGCTGGTTTGAGTTGGGTCAACCCAAATACCGGTTTTTGACACCCATGCACAAAGAGGAAGAGGCAAGTTGGCTGGGAAAATGCACAGATAAAATTAATGTGCTCTCTAAGGGATGCAGTTTGCTGAAATTTCAGAACTTGAGAAGTTTTTGTAGACCATAAAAATGTCAGCACAGCATTCTGCTCTGTGATCAGTTTTTTATAGAAACCGTTATTTAAAATACGACTATAAAAAGTTTATAAGTAACGCAAAAGATTAGTGAGCACATGCATATGATTTTACTTGTGCAGGACTGACTAGTCCAGTGCTTTTTGATGCCTTTGTTATACTTAATAGTTACAGAAAAAGTAATTCCAGAGGTGAAAAATCCATGAGACTAGTTAGAGATTTGTCTTCTTGTGCTTCTTTACCTTAAAAATGCAAATAATCCCAATCTTCTGCTCGTTTGTCTTGTTTGTTCCAGCTCTTGGATGGCAAGGACCATCATTTCTGTCTGACCTCAGTAGCCCTGACCTTAGGCTGGTGTTTCCAAGCACCACAGTTAAAACTGTACCAATATTAATGTTATTAGTAATAGGTGTGGCATCTGACGTGGGAATACATCTGTAAATACTTTTTTTTTTTCACTTTCCCTTTCAAGAGAAAAAAAAGTATTTCTAAATTACTGAAATGCATTTTTTTTCTCTCTTCTTAATAAGAGCAGTGTCCATGGTTACCTGGCTGCTGCCACTCATGCCAAGTGTGGTTATCAAGGTCTGACTGTTGCAGTCATACGTAATAAAAGTGATGGTGTTTATGGAGGTTTTATTAGTCAGAATTATATTCCAGCTGAAAGGTTTACTAAAGATGAAATGGAATTTCACTTTGCATTAAACAGGAAAGGGTGTGAAGGAAAAAATCCTATTAGAGTAAGAGACAATGCACTGTGTGCAGGTTTATAAATTTGACCCTCATTTTGGAAACGAGTCTCTCATCTTGCTGTGCAAGCAGCACATGCTGCACAATAATAGCCCAGCCTTAACATCAAGTTTTAAAAACTGCACATTCAGTGTGGCAGACTTCCTTGGAAATGATCTAAATGTGCTGGACTGTGAGTCAAAGGCAGGTTAATGTCAAATAACTCTGGTGACCCACTTTTGGTGTTGCCCTGCTGTATGTCCTGGCTCTTTGCAGGTGTCTGACACTGAGACAGCTTCCATGGCAGTCAGACCTTGCAACAACTGCTTGTGACTGTGGTTGGGCAAGGGGCTTGAGAACTAACTAAAGTAGACTCATGTTCTCCTAGGAGGTTATCTAGGTGTCTTTGATCCTTGAATTTGGGGACTTGTCCATCCCTGTGAAATCCAAGTGCCTTGCAGGTCTAGGTGCACCTATGGCCAAAGTGCTTCACTCAGGGGGGATATTGCACAGAGTGAAGCTGAGGGCTGATTCTCTGAGGAGATAGAAGGGGTTTTATGTTTGCAGTCAGGGTATTGGTATTGGGTGTCCTGATACCCCCATAGGGTCAGTAGGGATGAAGGGGGGTGATTCTTGAAAGCTGGTGTGCTCAGAGCAACTTCAACAGCCCAGAGGAAATGTCCTTTCCATCACACAGGCACTTTGGGTGCCAGGTAGAAAGCTCTGTACAGCAAAAGCTCCATCCATGGAGGAGGAATGAAGCAGTGCCCCTTGAATGCTCCCTGAGCTTGAGCTGCTGACCTGGAAAGGCAGCTGTCCAGAAATTCTCATCCCCACTGTAGGTAGGGTAAGATGTGTTAATAAAGACAAGGGCAGATGAATTATAACATATTATTCCTTGTCAAACCATCTTTACTCTAAAATCTTGAGGATATTTATTTTAAAATCCTCTAGGTTATTTTTCTGGGATAGGGATTTCTCAATTTTGCTCTCCTTTAGCTGCAAACTATTTAAATATAATTTGAAACAAGGGATGATGCCCCAATTAAATGGATGACTCTTGTAATCATGGAACATCTTAGAAATTAAATGGGCAGGATTCCTGTTCCAGGGGCAGGCAGTACCATGGATACAAGGATATGTACAGCCCAATTTAGAAATGTCTAATAATAACAGTCCCAATTTAGCAATGTATAATAATAGTGAAGCAGTAGTAGTTACATCAAAGTTACAATTACAGATAACTTCTCTCTGACCCAGGGAACTGAAAGGTAGTTTGTACCAAACTACTTCAGGAAAAGAGAAGAACGTGTGACTGCTCTGTGCCATGGAGGGGCAGTGCAGAGACATTCAAGCTGCTGCAGAACTGAAGCAAAATAATTGCACTAGCACGTTGCAAATAAGGTCTGCCAAGAGAACTGGCATCATTATCTAACCTGGTGATTATGGAGCTTGGCCAAGACTGATGTATTCCTGGTCCCAGTCTCTATGTCCTTGATTATTTGTGGCTTGTATTTGTTTTTTAATCCAGATGCCATCTCATGTTAGATGTTTGAGCATCCCAGGGAGCAAAAACTGGGTCTCAGGTCTCTTCTATGGGATCCAGGTTTGTGCTTCTTTGTAGGCTCTGCATTTTCCCACAGGAGGTGGAAGCTGTGCTTTCAGCCTTCCTCTGCAGGGAAAAGCCTGGAATTCAGGTCTACCACTTCCTGAGCAAATACTCTACTCGGGTATTATGCAAAAGGCCATGACTGTGAATAAAAACCTGGCATACATTAAGACTGCTCAAAGCATACCAAATAAATCAGACTCTTCAGGAGGGACAGCTAGTTTGTAAATCCCAAGCAGCCTTTGTTGACAGAGGAGTGCTTAGATTGTCAGCTCAGCTTGGATTTTTCAGAAATCTAGTGCAAAATCCCTTTGTGTCTTCAGTTTTCATTACCCCCTGAGCTGTGAGGCAGAGTATTCGTGTTCAGCATTCAGGATGAGGTGCACTCCAGCTCTTTGCCTGTCCTGTGCACCTATAGCAGCTGCACCCAGAGCCCCTTTCCTGTAAAAGGATTTGTGCCCAGAGAGCAGCAGCACAGTGAGAGCAGGAGCAGCTCTGGCACTGTTTGGGGACACAAACTGGCAGGAGGGGCAGCACCCAGTGAATCAGGATTCAGCACAGGAGACTGGTGGATATGCCAACAGGGAAAACATGATCAGATCCCCAGTCTGCTTCAAAAAATATTTCTAAAAAAAAAAAAAAAAAAAAAAAAGGGAAAAAAGGTTAAAGACAAAAATTAGTTAATTTTGGAAGAACTACGTGAGCCCCAATTTGAATTCAGCCCTGAAAGGAAACAGCCTTCTAATACATACTTGAGCAGTCTCACCCTTTCTAGTTTCCCCAAAAAATGATGCTTATTGCTTGCAAACTGAGCACTCAGAGCAACTGTCCAGAGGCTGTGGTCCGTACCTAAGCAGCCAGATAACTTAATAACAAGTGACAGCAAGTTGTTTTGTGCAGCTATGCTGAGCTTGGCTAACTGCTCAGGGTGTCCTGGAAAATAATGTCCGATGTCAACAACATTTGTGTCTTGGTTCTGGTTTCAGACATGTGAAATTAGAAGACCTGATACGACTGTCCTGGGTACTGAGAAACTTCTTCCTGCTCTGGCATATCTGTTCCTGGACAGTTTTAATTCTCCAGTTGAGCTCCACAATGGTTTGCACATGCTAAATCTATTTATGTGTTCGTAGCATAAAGATTGCCAGGTCTTATTTGCATTTGTGGTTTATAAAACCTGAACATCATGTCCTGAATGCATGATGGTGCCATATATCGTCTCCTGATATGCTCTGAAAATCAACTTCCTAATAACTTTTAGCCTGTTCCTAAGGCTGCTTACATTATTGTAATGTGGTGGAGTTACCTCTAACAGAGCCAGCAGCTCACTACAGAGATTTCATTCCCTGGTGAGATGGCAAAGCAACTCTTTTTCTCAGCTGCATTAGTTGTGTCACCGCAGATAACTCGGCCCAGATTTGCATAGGTGTTGGATGTCACAGCTGCGTGTCCCAGTGGCTGCAAAAGGCACCAGGGAGTGCTCAGAGCTTTCTGAAAAATGAGACTATTCAGATTTCAAATTTACCACTGCAAATTAGAGGAGTGGAAAGTATGAGGCAATGAAGAATGGGATTTATTTGCATTCTCCTGATTCCAGTATACTGGTGTGACTACTAAATATATTTTGAGATCTCCTGAGTCTGTGAGAGAATGTAGTATTTTTGTCTTAACAAGGAGAGGAAGAAAATGATGGATGAAATTGGATCTCACAAATTTTATTTAAACATGCTGTCATTGATTTGCATTTTATTTCTTGGTCCAACTGGAGTAGGAAAATCCTGTTTTTTTCAGCTCTGCAAGTTCTATGATTACAAGAGAACCCCCTAAAGAGCTGATAAAACAAGTGTGACAACTCAAGATAAATAATTGCTTCTGGCTAATTGTTTCCAAACTACAGATGCAGTCATACAGTCAAAAATCATCATGGCCAGTTCATGGAACAGCTGTTTCATATAGAAATGCTGTGATTCATTTTGTATTCCTGTCCATTATGTGCTCTTGGTGAATTTAGTGCAATTACATGTAGAAAAGGGTTATTGCTTTTTGTGAGGAAGGCACTGTAAGCTGCCATTTTTCAACGCTGTATTTCTCTGCTGCATTATTCCCCCCTACAAAAAGCAGCCAGAAAGGTGTGTCAGAAAGACAGATTATCTTCAAAAACACATGAAAGGTGTCAGTCAGGTTTCCACACAGTCCTGTGCAATTTATAATTGTTCTCTGTCACGTTAACTGTTAACTGTCCTGTTTGCTTGATAGGGAAAAAAATCCAAATGAGAAATGATGGGATATTCTAAGGAAAATTGCTTGTGTGAAATTTTGCTGGGCTGTTCCTTCTATTGCAACAAATAAACAAGCTACCACACCAACAGAAGAGATTCTGCCCCAATTTGGCTCTCCACCCGTGGGAATGGATGTGGAACTGAAACTGCAGTGATCCGGTCTGTTAATTTTCCTGGGTGTTTGCTCTGTTATCTCACATCCCTCCCTATAAAATGGAATATTAATCCTTTCTTCGTTCAGAGAATTAGTTAGGTTTTGTACAGTCCTTTGGCACTATTAATGAAGGATTTCCTCTGCAATTTAACTCACCTCTCCCTCTTTCCACAGACACTCCTGACTACACCAGAACCTTTCCTTGCAAAGTTGGATTCGCTGGTTTTCATTAGGAGCTGATGAATGTAAAGCTGAGATTTTCCCTGAGAATCTGGGAGTGAAGCTGAAATCACTTCAGTGAAAAGTGAGCTGGTGTGGTGAGTTTTATATCCCTAAATTAGCACTGAAGAGAAGGGGAAAACTTCAGAAGTAATTTCACAGTAAAGCCTCAGTGTGCTGGTGAGTAGGAAAATAAAGTATTCTTCATCCATGAATCATGTTCACTCCCGGGGAGGAGAGATAGATACTTATTGCTCTTGCCATTTACCCTCTAGCCAGCTGTCTGAAGAAGAGTCATGCACCTATAGCCACATGTTGAAAATATCTTCTCTGCTCTCTCGAGTTGTTATAATGGTTAGAACAGAGAGGAATTGTGAAGGACTTCATTATTCTCCCCATTTAATTTTGCAGGATGCCCTTTGGTGCTTCTGCTCTGCGGTGCAGCAGAGTCATTCTGATTGATGTGTACATCTGGTGGACACCAAAATAAGGCTACCATTACTGAGAAATACTGACTCTCATGCCATGAATTACAAAAGGGAAAAAAAAGATACCAGTAAGACCATTTTGGAAATGTGAAGTAGCGATGCTTATTAATTTAGAAGATATAGCACAGAAGGAGAACACCAAAAAGCAAATAAACCCCCCCTAAAGTATGGGACTCTAGTGCTGGCAAGCACCAGTTCAGTCTTATCTCCTATGGATACAGCTGGACGCAGCAGCAGGAGTGTTATTTTCTCCCTGCATGATACGAGTCACTTGCACAGGAGACAATATGCAATCCTAAGAGCCAAGCACTAGGTGTTTCATATTTGCTGAATCTCTTGCTTTGAGTCATTGATTTCTTCACGTCGAATCTCATCTCTGGCCCAGTTAGTGAGCCATTAAGTGAGGAGTCTACTGTGTTGATGAAATAATAATTCTGTTTACAGAGTGCCTTCTCACCGAGGCACTGTAGGTGCAGCACAGTATCTGCTTAATTCACACTCTTTTAATAATTAAAGCTTTTCTACCTAATGCCTTTGTGAAAAACTGAATCCTTGTGCGGTCTTAAGCAATTGCAGAGAGGCTGCTTGGGGAGCAGTTCCTAGAAGGTTGCCCATTTGTTTGGCACCAGAGCATCCCTTCCTCTAGAATGAGGAAAACATTCCCTTTTCCTGAGGAAGGTGCTCAGGCCACATGCACAAGCACATCAGCAGAGAAGCAGAATGCAGCTGTACTCCATTTCTGCCTTATTTTTGTGCCATTAGGGACCACCACAGTCTGAAACCGTAAGGCATGTGACACTTCAGAGTCTTTTTTCCCTTTTAAAGAATTAAGATATGCTGAAATTATAAATATTCCTTAAAGAATAAATTGTCTGATGATAGCAGAGAAGGTGAAAAGAAGCTTAGGAAAAGTAAGGGCCAGTGTTGCTGCATCCAGCCCAATCCAGAATGGCAGGAGTTTACCCACCCAGCTCAGGATTCTCCAAAATCTTGTTCATATGTTTTCAGACAATCATCTGCAAAACTCTCTCCTTTTTTTTTTTTTTTTTTTTTTTTAAATTCTCATGTCTAATTAGGGAAAGAAGGAGAAAGGAAGTGAGGTGTGCTGGCTAAGCACAACACTTAAGATGTTACAAGGAGTACTTGTGAAACCAGTCTAGAATTTTACTTCCCTGGGCCACCAAAGCACAGTTTTGAATGTTTGGTGAATCCAACCCAACAAAGAAGTTGCAAAGGCAAAAAAATTTGCTTAAATCCTAAAGACTTGGGTCTTCTTTTTTTTGCTCTTTTTTTTTTGCTTTTTTTTTTTCCTCTTGTGTGTCGTGGTGTCTGGGTGCTGACAGAGGCTGGAGCTCGTGTGGGAAGGGTCACTAGACCCCCAGGAAAGGTTGAGAGCAAGTGTCATTGGCCAAACTGTGGCACTGTCACTGGTGTGAAGGCATGGAAGCAACTAACACTTACAGTCTCCTCAAACAATGCCTCTGGAAATATTTTCCCAAGATTTTTTACTTTTGCTTCTGTCACAAAAAGCAAGGCTGGAAAATAGTTTGAGGGCTCTTTAAGATAAATCCTTTTGTGCCTTTCCTACAGATGTAGGTAATTGCAGAGAGATTTGGGATCTGTCTAAGTCAGATCCTGCCCATTAAAAAATATATCTCAGTGTTGGATTTGACATGCAGTGTTGACATCCTTCTTTCTATAGTAAGTCAGATGATATGTTTAGCAGACAGCTACTTTGACAACTTTCCTTCTGAGGGGCTGAAGGAAAATGCTGAAAATTTCCTGTAGCTTTTGACATTTTATGTGCTTGCTGGGCTAATCTTTGTTAAATCCTGATGCTGGGGTATCACACTTCCTGATACCAGAGGCAAATGCAGCACCAGAGACTGCATCTCATTGCAGTCAGGAGGCTGGACCTCCCTTTAAAGAAAAATATTGCCTTGCTTACATTAAAGGGAGAACAAACTCACCAGCTTCTGAACTTTGATACCAATTCTGCAGGCTTGTAAGACTGCAGGATCTTTCTAAACCTATAATTTCTTTCTGTTAGGAAAACCACCTGCACAAATCTTTCGAGAAATTATCAAACAAATACCGCTTCGTCCTCACAGTTTAAATTACATCTTCAGTTATTCCTACACAGTGCTCTTTACTTTCTTCCTTTCACTTTGTTACACTAGAAACTACCCTCTGTATCTTGAATAGTTGAATAACTAAATGCCCATATTATGTGATAATGACTAACTCCTCACACAGACCCCGAAGCCATTATGAAGAGTTATTGAATGAGACTTGAGCTGCCTCTGTGCTCATTCAGAACAAGATGAAAGCCAGGCAAGTGCCTTTTAGAGGGAGTCAGTCTCGATGTCTCACTGTGTCACCTCCTCCCTTAATAGGAGACACCTAGAGCTGGATCTCAACAGTTTTCTGGAAACCTTCGGACTGGGTACTGTGAATGTATTTTTTCAAAATAATTCTTTCCCGTAAGGTAAAAAATATCTAGTTTGTTTTCATTGGTATTGGTTTGAATAGCATCAATACAGATACCATATTTTTACTTGAATATGTGAGAAGAGTGTTTGACATGCTCAGATATAAAATTTTTAGGGACAGGTTTGATGAAGTGACAATGTGCTTTGGCAGAGTTCCAGCTGTGAATATTTTTGGTGCGTCTGACATCGACGTCTCTGGTAGAAGATGCCATTACTGTATCTTTTCTGAAGTTACAGTTAGACAAAGAGGCTTCCTCTCACAAAATTAGCCACAATTAACCCTGATTATGTATTAATGCAGGGGGATTTATTTTGTTAAATGACTTGGCCACGTTTGCCCTCTAGTGGCAGCGAGTTTGCAGCCGATGGGCCCCCAGGAGCCAGCCAAGAGGGGCCTCTGCAGAAAACACCACTAATGGATTTAATTTAATTCTGTAGTTTGATTTATGGTTTGGTCTATTTATCAGCCTCTACTCTGAGCATATAACTGTGCAGGGAAGGCTTCCTCTCACCAAGAAGTCAAGGTGAAGTGTGAGTAAACCTGCTTTCCTGCTGCCCCATTCCCTCAAGAGCAAGGCCACAGAAGAGATCACCAAGCCTCTTATCTAGAAGATAAGCACAGCAGCAGCTGGTAGGAGCAGAGGGGGCTGCAGTTGGGTTTCCTGGGGGTTTGCTGTAGGAATCTGTTCAGCTTGTTGAGACACACTTGATTATGCAGAGCTTTCATGACAACCCTGCTTATTGCCTAACAAGGAAAAATAAGCCCTACAAATAACATAATGAAGAATTCAGGCAAAGAGAAGAACTTAAAGTAGGAAAGGTCTTTTCATATGAAGGAAACCTTTTGGGGAGGGAAGGGGGTAATGAAAGCCAGTAGCTGTGAAATTGCTGTGTGATCACCAAGCAAGAAAACCTCTCAGTCTGTCATTCAGAAAAATTATTGCAGCTTTCAGGCTTGAGTCATTAGAATAGTAAGGCAGGCTATGCCATGTATTTTATTTCTCATGCAATGTTTTAAAAGATCTATCAGCATTTTTGCAGCAGAAGAAACTGGTTTTTCTTTTTTTTCCAGAGTGCTTGTTGATGTGGAGGAAAACAGCAAGGTTCAATATTTTCGGTGTTGTTGTGCAACGATTGAGGAAATGGATGAAATTCAAGAATGATGTAATGTGAAAGTTCCCAGGTATTTTCCTGAGGGTCTGACTCTGGGTGATCCCCACTTCATCTGTATTCCAAACACCCATGGCTCGGGGCTATTGGTTTTTAGAAAGTACTATTTATTACCTTCTTGATTGCCTTAGGATGAAGTGCTTGTGGAACAGGGAAGTGCAGTGGATGAAGGACTTCCCAAGCTAAAATGTGAGTTTTGGCAGCTTGGCTAAACAAATACATTTCCAGCTAGCAGTTGTGAAAATCTCACACTGTCTGCAGCACAGAGGTTATGCAAATGTAAGCTGTTGTGGCACTGCTTGTCTCTTCTGCTCCATATGCAGCTGCAGTTGAAAGGGGACTTGATGACTGGAACAGTGGTGAAGGGGTGGACAAAATTACAGAAAATATTTATATTGCCATTATGGGGCCATTCAGGCAGAGAGTCCTGATCATCTAAGCACAAAACAAATCAGTTGCATATGTAAATCATTAAAAAACCACCTTTAAAATGAGACTTTCAAGGGAGGAACAAGTTCAGGAGGAGCAAAACCTTACACATTTCAGCCACTGTTCAGTACCATGTTGAAAATGTGCAGCAGGTGAGTGAAGGTGACATTCAAATGTTTGTACCATAAAGAATTTGCCCTTAGAGTTGGTGTTAGAAGCTTTGAAAGAAATGAGAAACCCTTCTTAATGATATTTATATTGACATGATAAAAAGCACTACTATAGTCTGAGCTATGACTCTGCTCGGTCAGGCCACAGTTCTCTCTCCAGGTGTTTGTTGATGTAAAGCTGCAGATTTGGTAGGGCACAAAGCACAGAGCTTTGCCTGTGCCTGTAACCTAAATTGTGACCTTTAATTCAACTGATCTGTGCCTACTCACTAAGGGAAAGCTGGAATGGAATACCAAATGATGTACGAAAAGTGAGTGCTTTGAGCTCCAGGTCCTTTCGGAAATAGAAATGAAGTAACTTGGTCACAACACCCCTGAAAAGCTCCTGTGTGCCTTGGCTGAGTGAGGAAGGTGAGGCAGAGAGCAGCCTGCAGGTGCTGCAGAAAGAATCCCCGTCCCAGGGAAGTCTGGGGCTGTCACACTGTGCTTGGCTCCGTGCAGGAGGGGCTGTCGGCATCCCAGCATTTCTCATGAGTGGAGCAATCCATTTTGTCGATCCACCAGCTGGCCAAAAGGTGGGGCACTGCCAGGTTCCCTGTCTGCCTGGTGCTAACCAGCTGGCCCTGGGCATGCTTAGGAGCCTGCAGAGCCAAGCTGAAGGCAGGAGGCAGCGTTGGGGAGTTGGCTGATTGCTGGCCTTGGAGTTGGCAACCTTACCCGGCCCAGGAAGCAGTGTAATCCGTATGGCTGCAGCTGGGGAGCTGAGGACTTGGCAAAGGGGGCAACCTGCCTGCCAGATTTATTTTGGTCTGTCAGGCAAGGTCACCAATTAATGCCTCTGGAGCATTTCAGTTTGGTTGCATCAGGATTTTCCAATGTGAAGCTGTAGTGTTGTAGAGACTGATCCCCAGCTTCACAGAGGAAAGGAAAGAAAAAGACTTAGGTACGATGCTGGTGCTTATACTCGAGACTAAAATCCTTAATACTCCCTTCTATACCTTTAAATAGCAAAGTCTATCATCTGTAAAGCTCTCCAGCATCCTAAAAGGCAGCCTTGCCTCTGCTCAGAAATGCTGGAAAATCTGCAGGGCTCAGCCCCTTCTCACATGTAAGACTTGAAAAACATCGCACAAGTTGCTCTTCCCTCTACATCCCTTAATCTTTATCAGTGAACCCCACAAAAGCACAGCATCTGTGATTATGTTCATTCAGTTCCCTGCCTGTTTTCTGACAATGATTTAGTGGGTTGAACAATCACCTGAGATGTAAGACTCCGTCCCCAGCCCACTATACCCCCAGCTGTGTTTCAGAATGGCCAAAACCTAGAAGATGATTTCAGGTGTGGAAACGTGTTCCCAGGGAAACGAGGGCCCTGTGAAATGGGATGTATGTGATGACCTCTGCAGCATTTCCTATTGAGTAGTCTAGATAGCTGTTGGGCTGGAGGGGGAAGATACCTTATAACACACCTGAAGTGCTTAACTCTCCTTAATAGATGGAATTCGGTGCATGACTCCGGGGGGAACGTTGTACTCTGGCTTCAGACACACGAAAGTCAGGTCTTGTAATACAGCAAGTGATCTTACCAGAGACAATGGGGGCACTATGACTCATGGTGTAGATCAAAAGGAGGTTTCACAAAGGTGAAACAACATTCAGAGATCCTGATGTATCTGCATTGAGCCTGCAGTAAAATGTAGACAGGTTAATGTCATGGTGAGACAAACATTTGTCTGCCAATTCTAGCCCCAGCCTGAGCCTGTGTTAATCTCTTATGCCCATAGTGAATCTAATCTGTGTATCACCCCTCCAATCATGAACAGATCTTGAATATTAATAGTTTTGTTTTGACAACAGAAGCAGGAATCTAAGTAGAATTCTAGTGTGTTAGCTTATTCAGCCCAAATTCTTGGCTCTGTTTCTTTTGCTATAATCATCTTTTTTTTTCAGCTGGTAAAAAACAAAGTGTCAAAGCAGCTCTAGCTAAAGTAAATTCTCAACCGTGCAAGAGACAGATGTGACCACTTTTACACAAGGCATTTAAGTATTGTTTCATATAATGCCAATAAGGGATGTTGAATTACTTCTACTTGTGAAGGTTAAGAAGATACATGGAAGAAAAATTTTAAAAAAATAATGGAAATAGGTCTGAGGGGAGCTAGTCACAACATTTCATGGCTTGTCACCAGTTACTCTGTTTTGAAATTAGTATCATTAGAAGATTTTAAGAGTCATGTGAATGCCCTGAAGCTTCAGTATGAAAAGAAACTGTGATCCATTTTCCAAGTGAGACAAAACAAAGATGTGGCAAAAGCCTGAGGATTATTATTTCAGCACCCTAGTTTAGCACTGTATTTGTTATAGTGACCTTGCAGTTTATGCAGGATTTGGGTTTGGTGGTACAAATCTCCAAATAGTATTTTTCTCCAAAGGACTCAAATTTAGCTAAAGATAAAATTCATCAAAGGTGGTGGAGAATGTGGCTTTCTGTAAGAGGACCCATGGACTCTCAGAAGCACATATGGATGCTACTCTAAAGATTTTGACTTTGCCTGTAGTATGCACATGGCAGTTGGAGTAATCCAAAATAATTCATAAAGTTCTTGGGTGTTCACACTTCTTCTGGGGTCTGAACTCCAACCTTGCCTGTCCCCAGCAACCTCACCTGTACAACTACAGTGTCCCTGACTCAGCCTGTCTGTCATCCCAGGTGACTGAAAGGTGCTGCAGAAGGAAAATCCAGAGAGGAGAGAAAGCAGGTGTGTAAAGATCCAAAATCTTCAGTGGGGTGCAGTGTGAATTTTGGAGCTACCTGAACAGCCTCTGGTTGGGGCTGGGTGCAGAGATGCAGGAGTGGTGCTCTCCCGGGAGCAGGGAGAACCTGAGCTGAGGTGCCCACGTTTGTCCTGCTGGGAGAGGCTGAACAGACCACGGGACACATAAATAGGGAAGGGAAACTGGGATTGCAGGGAGAAACAGGCTACAGATAAGGAAGGGAAGCTCTGTGATCAGATCTATCTGTATAGATAATTCCTGCTTCCCAAAACCCATCAGAAAGTATATTTAATAGTATTAGGACATAGAAGTGTTCACTGGGAATTACAGCTAAATGAACTGCAAGGGAAAAAGGAGGGATAACCAGATTTTTTTTGTACACTAAATATTTTCAGGTGCCCAAATGACAACCTTCTCACACTGATTGAGGATGAGCTGTAAGTACTATTTTTAAACAGCTTTGAGTGTTCTTAGTAAACTGTTCCTCCAGTCCTGCTTGCAGTGAAATTACTGCCTATCCAGCAACAACAGAAATAAGAATGTCTTAGGCAATGTCTTTTTCCTCTGGGGACGATGTGAGATGGTATTCAGAAAGGTACCAAACTGTAATATACTTACAGGAAAAAGAACCACATAGTAGTCAAGTGTGGAGGTTAGAGGGAAATAAACCCCCACCCCAAACCTTGACTAGAATTTATATAAAAATACCTGGAATTTATCAGACCTATAAGAAAACCTAGAGGAAAAAGGCTGAAACCACTGTAAGTAAACAAAAAAGCCAGTAGATGGCACGAGAGACCTTGAGATTTGACATAAAGCTCAGATGGCCACTAATAGCTACTCTCTTCTGCAACCTTCTGTGCTGTGTCTGGTTTTAGCCCTAACTACTGTATTTGGTAGATTCCTGAGGTTTCTTATTCATCAGCTGCACTTAGATCCACACAGTACATTTATTTTTAGGGACAACTAAAGTTCATTTAATAACTCATTCAAACATGCTGAGTAAAAGCCTAGCTCTGTTGAGTTTAACCATTGGCTTCAGTGGGGTTAGAACTGTAGATGTTATTTTTTTTCAATGCTCATGCTGTGGAGCAGGCATTTCATTTCCAGGAGGGGTTTGATATTAGTGGTTTTGTCCTTTCCTATCACACTGCAGCTCCTTTCTCTGGAGCAGAATGACCGTGCTTTCCTGAGAATCACTGTGTCGTTTAAAATTAGTGAATCCAAAGAGCCAGCTCTGAGGGACAAAAGGTTTGTTGTCTTTGTCTAGGCTACAAAAGACTGTGTCTCCAATAGCCTTTTGCTTATCCCTCTGTAATAGCAGCATCCAATTCTAGGCTTTTATGAACAATCCACTAAGGTTTAACCAAAGCTGACCGTGAACAAATTAAGAATATTGTTTTGATTTTTTCCAAATGTATGGTTATTTTACAGTTGGATGAATCTGGAAATGAAAACCTTCAACTTAGCAATAAAATATACTCATGTGGTTAGGAGATCTAGTGGAAAAATTTACTTTTCAACTCTAGGATCACTGAAGAACTTGCAAAAGACATATGGGACTATAAATTCATAAGCATTTCTGACTCCATCAAGTAGGTAAGTAGTCATATCTTTCTGATGCAGAAAATGAGATGCAGAAGTCCCCAGCCTCATGCAAAACCACATTACAGAGCTGCAAGGGCAGGATTGGGACTCAAGCCTGGCTTATGCTTAGGCCTGCCTTTCTTTTCTGGCACTCATTTTTTTAAAACAATACTAGAGTACTCTACTTAGTTACTGCAATAAAGTCCAGAATTCATTAATTCATATCATTGAGAAGCAGTGGGAATGAAAATTAGAATGCATAAAAGCTCAGCCTATGTAGTACACATTTTAATACTGGGTTGGGTATATAGCTTTGGTTTGCTTTATAAGATAGGACAGGCATGATTTCCAAATGAGGTTTAAATATGGACTGCAGATATCCTCCCAGATGGGTTGGAAATGTCTGTGTGGTGCATTAGAAATTCCAGAAGGGCTTTTTCACACTTGTACTGCTAATGTTCTTAATTCCTTTGGCAAAATGAGCCGGTTCTAAGTCTTTTGCTTTGCTGTGCACACTGCCAACCTCAGGCTTTGCTAACGCTCATTACATTGTGATTTTACAGCTGCAGTGTCAGTGAAGCCTTTCAGTCAGTCAAAGGCATTCAGCTGCCTCAGCAAGAGGGCACTAAGGAACAGGAGCTGGGCACAAACCAGAGCTGCCCCTTGGACGTGGGGAGAATGAGAGCAGCCACACGCGTGTGCCCGGGCTCTGCCCCGCGCTGCGCTCCCCTCAGGCTCAGCCTGCATTCCTGGAGGGGTCCTGGTGAGTGAATTCCCTGCCCCTGGGCTGGCACTGTGGGGCATTTTCACCTTGCTTTCCTTCTGTGTGGGTTGGGGTTAGAGCTGGGAGTTTCTTTAGGTCGTTTGGGCTCAAGTGCAGCACATTGCTGTTGGTGGCTCTACTGCCCAAGAACACCACAGTCAGTGGGAAGAGCGAAGAGAGAAGCTCCTGCTGAGGGGAAAACATATGTGTGTTTTGGCAAGGCCAGGATACCTTTGGCCAGGCATGATGATTTAGCAGTAGCTGTTCTGGTGGCTCCCTCCAGCTGAGGTGCTGGAGGCACCTTCTCGTTGGGGCAAGATCCAAAGTGAGCCTTCAGTGGGGACAGGCCTGACCTGGCACACTTTTTGTTTTTTTTCAGTGCTCGACAGTATTCACTATTATTATATATCATCATTGTAAAATAAACTAATTTAGGACTGCTAAATCAGTCTCTGCCTTCAAAGTTTTTTTTTTTCCAATGCCTTTGAAAGTCTGTAAATTGTTTCTGGGAGAAGGTGTTTGCCTTTATAAGCAGCTTGTATTTTTTGTACCGTACATCCCAGCTTGATCATTGTTAATTAGTGTCGTGCTTCTGTGTAGATGGCTGTGTTTTACTGCAAGCAGAATTACTTCTCTTTGCTGTTACTAAATTCCTGTTCTAGTAGTTGAGCATGAAACTTCATTTTTCTTCTCTCCTACATCTCCCCACTACCTTTGTCTTATCTGAAGTGGTTGACTGGCAAAAGTTTCTCTTTTGTAAACAAGCAGATTAAGGAGAAAGGTGTTGGATTAAAGATGACAGTCTGATCCTATGAATGTCAATGTCAAATCTCCCATAAGCCACAGTGAAAACAATACCAGGAAGAAAAGGGCTCTCCAGGTGTAATATTAGTGTGATTTTTAAAGGAAAGTGGGATGCAATATTCTTTGTCTACCTTCTTGTTTGGGGCTACCTGTTTCACAGTGTAGCACTTCTGATGAGTTAGTAAACACAGCTTTTGTACAGGGAATTTGTGAAGGCTTTGTTACAAATGAACACACAGGGTAAGAATTCATGTTGCTGGTCTTAGTTTGAAGAGACATGAAGGAGAAAAAAAAGCTGTTGAATAGAGCACTGTCTGTTTGCATATACACCCAGTCACTACACATGAAGGTTCTCAGGTGCAGCAACACAGAGACCAAAATAAGGCTGGAGGAAGGAAAAGAGGCAGGTGACCACCTTTTGCCCTTTGTTCAAACCAGATGCCTGGTGCATACCTTGGGGCAAGCACATTTGCCTCTGCCCATAAGCCTCTCTCCTGAGGATATTACAAACTCACAGTGGTCACTTCTGGAAGGAATGAATGAGCACTGCACATGGAGAACAACCAGGCCTTTTCTAACTAACTCCAAGCTGGTGGCAAGCTGCAACTTGAGAGGGAGTAAAAGGAGTACTCTACATTACTCATGTTTCTGCTCTTGAGGGAAAAGCACTGGGAAATGTTATTCTGTAATTGTTCGACTATTTAGTCTTCAATCATCTTTCTGATAGATCAGTTTTTAGTCAGAAGGAGAAGTATTGTCTTTAGTGACAGTTTCCTGACAGCGTTTGGGTTCAGCAGTCCCTTGCCCATGTTCAGGCTTCTCTTGGAAGAGCATGTTGGCTGCTGTTGCCTGTTATGGAAAACACACTATGGTTCACTGCCCGGCTGATTTGTGACACAAGGTGAGGAGAGATTGTGCCATTGCTTGGAGTTTGAAGGTGTCACTATTCCTGGTCCCCTGGGGTGGGAGGCAATTACGTTTTCTGCACAATGAAAGCTGGCAGATTGACTCTTCACTGGTTAAACACACTCTAACTATCCTGCTTGTACTTTATTTTAGCTTTATGATGCTATTATCTTACCTATCTTTCTATATATTACTTTTTGGTGTACTTGGAATGCTACTTGATATATTATTGTTCCCTGAAGTTTTTGAAGCCATCATTTTCATAAATATACAATAGAAGATGGTAAAGCAAAAAAAAAAAAAAGCTTCCTATTCACACTTTTAGCTCATGAAGCAACAGAACATCCATTGAAATTTAAATGAAAATGGAGACTGTGTCACACACTATAGCTCTCTGGAAAGCTACAGTGGGAGTCTAGCAGTCCAATTCATTCCTTTGTAGAATGTACTAAGGCTAATGGTCTTGCTGGGAGTAAAATGTATTTTTTTGCAGAACGGTTCCAAGAACAGACTTTGCTCTTTACCAGAAAACATAAAAGAAAACAAATGCTTACTGTGTCTTTAGTATGCTAAATCTGAAATTCTTTGCACAATGGAATGTTAGTAGTAGCCGTAATCATGTTTTCCTTTCATCACCTAGTGAATGTAATTTTAAGAGAGGACTGCTGTAATTATATCACAGATAAAAGGGCACAGGATTTCTGTATAATATTATCGTTGGCCTGATTGGTTTGTTGATAGGGAAAAATAAAGAGAGAGACCACATGAATACTTATTTAATGAACAACATATTTATTAAGCAGTGCAGAACTGTACCTAATGCATTTGACTTTGCAGTAGGGTTATTTTCTTCCAGCACCTTTCTTATAATATTTTACTCCAGCTATTATGTTCCCTTCTTATCTGTCCAGCAATTCAATTATTTGTGTGGTATGTCTATAGCACAATGCTGAAGCATTCAGCTTAACTACAGTTGCCACTGCAGGTACAATCAGTGTCAGCATCCACAGACTCCACAACATCCTCAGATGCAGATTTCTTATCGCTGCTTCTCTGCCATTCCAGCAGGCTTACAGCAGTTTCTGTCAGAAGAGTGAAGCCATTGTTAACTAACATCAAGCAAATTAACACATTTCAATGAAATACTGTTTTGATGGCTGTCAGCTCCCTCATCAAGTAAAGAATGAAATCCTGCCCTCACGACTGACATCTCACTGACTCATTGGCTTGGAGCAGGATTTTCATCCATGATATAATTACTAAAACCAAAATGAATTACATTTCATGAAGCACAAAGACAACAGGCAGCAGTGCTGGAGGTAGCTGCTGTCCATGGAAGACCACCATGTACCAATCCACAGCAGCAGTCTCCTTTTATGTTAGTGCTGCACATCACTGGGTATTTCAGCTCACTGTTTGTCAAAGTTCAGTCTGAAGGAGAGTTTTCCCTTTGGAGAATTTTCAGAGGTTCATAAACTTCTAATTAAAGTTTCCCATAGATTGTGAAATCTGGCAGTTGCAGTATTAACCTTATACCACACTGCTTTCCCAACAGCAGCTTGAATAAGCCATATCCCTTAATGCTGAAATAATCTAAATGGAATAATGATATTCATCCTCCCAATAAATATTCAGACTAGTTGGAGGTTTATCATTGCATCTGGAAGAATATTAGGCCATCCATTTAGATTAAGTTTGTATAATGAGAATGGGTAAAGCTTTCATAATTTTACTTCTATTTGTTTTATCCCTTAGCTGGACAGTACATTTATAAAATGCCATCTCTCATCACAGGGAAATCTGGAGACTGCTGGATGGGTTCAGGGGGTATCAGTCACTTATCTTCTGCAAGGCTAATACTCTCCTTGGCTAAATTACTGTCCAGTGTGAGTGCAGGTTTTTACATAATAAACTGGATAATAAATATTTCCCACAAAGGTGTGGGAGATGCTTTTAAATATATATATATATAAATGTTTTCAGGCAGTGAAATGAGAAATGCTATAAAATTTCTGAATTCTGTTTTTTATATACATTGTGTCTCTTGCTCTTGGGCATACTGTGGGTCTGATCACATTCATATCCATGTAGGAAATAGTTTCCTTGGCAAACTGGATCACGGCTGAGTAACTATTATCCCTATGGGTTGGCCTTGTGGCATGTTTGAAATGTAAACCAATATGTGGACTTAAACTTGGAGTGATGCCTGCCTCAGTCAAGGTCCTAAGGCTACAGTCTTGCTGATCTGGGGACAACAGGGGAAATTGTGCATTCTTGGACTTCATTTTATCCTTGCTCCACCGGTGCCAGTGATGGGATCCCTCTCTTTGGAACCAGCAGCCCACCATGTCCGAGTTCCCACAGAAAGAGCTGAGAAAAGGTCTTTGTCCAGTGTATGCAAATATGTGTTTCTAGGCTGAGAAGGATTTTGTTTCTACTGCTTCTCCAAGTCATTGAACAAAGGAAGAAAAAGAACAGTTTTTAAGGGCTGGCCTTGTGTTCCTATTGATCTTCAGCCTAAGGAAATGAATTTTCTTGCTAAAGAACAACAAATGGCATCTTTTTTCTTCCTCTTCCTTTTCCCCCTCCTCCTTAGGATAACTAACTAACTAACCAACTAACTAACTAAAGCCTTTGATTAGGACTGATGCTAATAGACTTCCCAGCCTCTGCTTCAGTAAATGAACCAGAGAAGCTCTAAAAGCAGCACCAGCTGCAACAACTAATGTATCTTTTTTTCCGATTTTCCTCTTTTCTCAAACAGTTTTGTGAGAGAATGAGGCAGCTTTATTATAGCCTAATATTCTGAGGCAGTGAGTGGCCTGGGGTTATGACACTTCAGAGGTACAGACTTGGATACACAAAAGAAATCTGTGCAACATGGATATAACAAGATTTTGGAAGGGTTTTTTTGTTGCGGGTGGGTTTTTCTATTCATGAAAGAATACATCTATTCTCATCTCAGGGAGCCATCAGAAAACTATTAACACTCACTCTGTGCTACTTGTTGACTAGGCTATTGCAGATAGTTGACTATTACAGAGAGATACTCTCTGCTTTCATGGGCTGATTCAGCACATTGCAGATATTAATAACATGATCAAAGTGCAAGGTTCTACACAGCTGTTGTTTAAATTCAGACATAAAATACTCTGTTCCTCTCCAGTACTGCTCAACACAGGGGTCCATTGGCTTCAGTGAAACTACACTGGATTATCCCAGCTAACAATGGATTTGGCCAACAATGGGTTTCACAGTGAACAGACCATTTCAGTACATACTCCCTCATGGTAGGTTTCCCTCTAAGGCATATATGTCTAATTGATTAAAAGATTGGGGAAGGAATACACCAGAAATATCTGTATGTTCCAGGTTGTATTCCTGTCTCATGCCTATATAATTTCAGTGTGAACCTGTATTAGTGCATCACAGCCATGACAAATTGGTATAAATCAAAGGAAAACCAGGCCCAGTTTTTTTGTTTGCTTTTTTTTCTTTTTTTAAAAGAAAATGTGTGTGTGTGTGTATAAAGTACCTTCAAAAACAAACCACTTTTTGGAACAATCTCGAGACCCTTGCAGCAATGTGTTTTTGCTGATGTATTGCACCATGGCATAAGCATGGCAGTCTAATCACAGCAGTCATGTCACACTACCTGAGCGACTTTCAATTGCCTTGCTTGCCCTGGTCTACACAAAATTGCAGGCTGTAATGTGCATAAAAGGACTCAGTGTTTCTTACCTCAAGAGTTTACGGAGCTCCTGAAGACACGACAAATTTTATTTTGTGATTTTATTGATCGCTGGCTGCCCCTTTTACCACCTCAGATGTTTTTCTCAGATGCTGCTGCCTGCCATTGTCTAAACTAGCTTTTAGCTGGCCAGCACTGTCAGCAGTTGTAGCAAATACTAATGGGATTAAAACCAGCAGCTCAGAGAGGAGCTGGAGCAACACAGGTCTGTGCGTGGCTGTGCTGTGTTTTGTTCTTCCCAGAGCTCTGACAGCTCCTGCAGTACATGACACACAGAGGGAGAAAAACACCTTACCTTTTGGGAAGCAGTGGAAGCCAACCTTTACTGAAGTTTTTTCAGTGGGAGTACAGTCTTTCATACATTTCAGCACCGGGTCAACAGAGTAGCAGGTGGATTCCTCACCATCAATAGTAGGATTTCGATTCAGCTTCACATAACTGCGCTGCAGCTTGCACCCTAAGAGGAAAAGGAAAGGTAGTTAAAATTGTAGAAATAAATCCCAATCGATCCTTGCAATACTAAAGGTCCATATTTTCTCTTCAGTTTTTATTAAAACACAGGTATCTGACAAACCATTTTCACAGTAGCGAGGTTATCGAGATAGGACAATAGTAAGTTGAGGAAAGAGTCTGAAAGGGGAGCTATTTTTAAAATCTAATTGCACAATATAACCCAAATGGAATCATGTATACCCAGTTTTTTAGAACTACATAATACACAGAAAATAACCTCTCATGTCTGAAAGCTATTAAGAATAGATACTGCAAGCACAATGGCTACTTCATTGCATTAGGAAAAATGTCAACTGTAGTGAATGGATTAGAGAAAAGGCAGCATTTATATAATAACATCAAGGATAATTTTTGTATTGGATGATTTTTATAATGCTGCAATTATCTCACTAGAAAGGTATAATGTAACTTAACAGGATCCCAGCTATGACTCCGTTTCCTGACACACAGATAAGAACAATTCCGCTGCCACTGAAGTCAAGGAGAAAACAACCATTAACTTCAATAAAGTTATCTCAGGTCCAAGGGAAGTGGAGATCTACCAAACAAAACTGTATTGCTGTTATGGGAGACGATCATTGTTTGTCCAGCTACACGTGAGATGAAGCTCTTTGCTGCAGAATTATTTCTAAATATTTTCCTGAGCCTGCACCCTCAGATGGAGCAGAGCAAAAATGAGCTTTTTTTGCATTTTGGAAATTTACACTGATGTAGGATCTGACACAGCATTCATAGTCTGCAACTTGTTTGGTTAAATTAAGTCAAGTCTGCAGACAACAGCTGACGCTGTTTTGATACAATGGTGAAAATGACACTTTTTTTTCAGTGGAAGCAAGATTTGGGCTGATTTTGCCTCTCAGTAAAAAAAGCTACTCAGGGTAAGAAATCAGAATCAATTATTTAATGTTGAACTGCACATGAGACAAAGACTTCTGCCAGAGTATATATTCTCTATATTCACAATCAGTGTTTTAAACAGTCAGTGGTTAATAAAGTTAAAATGGATATATATTGCTATTGTAATTTCTAAGTAAAAGATATCTGCTACTTTGAAAAAAAAGGTTTTTTTCCTAGCTGTCAGCAGAGGAAAAGTGAAATCATATTCTCCCCAAGCATAAAGTGTTTCCAGACCTACTCACCACCAGAGCAGGTTTCTTCTAGCAATACCCATGAATGAACAAATGCAGAGCAGCTGTGTGCCAGCCTATGGTTTGGCATGAGGAGTTCATTGTGCTTTTCTCTGTCATTATTACTGCAAACTCCACAGGTCCTTCCTCTCAGCCACGAAGCAACAGTAACCTGTAAAATAGCACATTTAGGGAATAGCAAAGTGTTGGCTGTTACACTGTCAAGGTACTAAACAGAAAGAAAGGATTAAATGTGAAAGTGAGCCCAGTACCTTGAGACTGACACCATCAAAAGTCACCCTCTGCAGTCCAAGTGTTGGAACTTCCACAGTAACTGTTGTCCCACTTTTAAAAATTTTAACATCGCCTGTGAAAAGATGGTGAATCATAAGGTGATCTTAATTTTGAGTTAATGGAGAAACTGTGTAGCACAAAATACACCATAATGCATTTTTCTTCACCATGATGATTTTGCTGCTACAGTTATATATATTTTTATATATAGATACATAAATATATATATTATGTATATAGAAATATACAGCTGTATATTTATGTGGAGAGGGAAAGAAAAACCAGAAGAAATATTTTCTTCATTTTTTAGTTGAAACTGACTTTTGTATCCAGTATTTTGTATCTGTTAAGTCTTGAAATGATAATAACATTGGTGGTGCTCCAGCTAAATGTCTGAGTCAAGGCATCTATCTGTGACAGTAACAAGAACTTTTTTCTTGAACAATCATCAACCTGGATATATGATATCTATAGGAAAGGGCTTTATTCACCTGGATATGCTGGAGGAAATTAAGAGTGTGTATACAATAGGAAATACGAATGTAAGTCAATACAAATCTTAAGGAAGTAGCCTCTAGTTTTATTTTGTATTAATCTCACTCATGTTTTCTTTAAGATTTTTCTGTGGAATTTATAAAAAACGTCCTGATATTTAGTTCCTAGGTCAGTCCTGGAAAGCTGGGTATCACAGCTTACCTTTTTCATACTCAGACACTCCACTGTGTGATAGAACTCGTTCTTCATTGCATGCCACAAGGAGAGATGAATTTGCAGCAGGACAGATTGTGATGTTCCTTCAGGAGAAGCAGAAATCAAAGAGAAGAAACTCCTGGTTAATTTAAAATGTGAGAAGTACAGATATTTGTGACCAAAGCTAGCAGAGAGCCAATTTGAATATCTGAACTTTGAATGCACACACGAGCAGTTTTCTTTCCAAAGTGCAAAATTCATTGGGACTTTGGGCTTTGAGATTCAACCTTTAAAGAAAAGACAGCACAGGGACTTCATGAGCATGGTATCAGATATCTGTGGCTGTGAAATTCAAGATGAGAAACTATACCAGCAAGTTGCAGATGAGGATTCCTTGTGGAAATTCTTGCCTTTCCCCAAATGTCTCATTTGGGGGAAATTCACCATTTTCACCTGGGACCTGGACAACTCCCTGAAACTTTACAGCTCATTTCTGAGCCCGCAGTATAAACCACACTTACGCCAATGTTGTGTTTATGTGAACCTCTCTTGAGAAAGACTGAGGATCAACCTTTCTAGTAGTAATGATGAATTTTGGGTATTCAGTACAGTCCTGAGCCACTACCAGGTTGCAGCTTTTGTTGAAGGAGTATGAGTGGCTCACGCGATCAAATGTTTTGAAGTCTCGCTCTCTGACTTCACACGTGGCTGCAAAACAAAACCAGAAAGGAAATGGCAGATGTGACCATGGTTGTTTGCTGCAAAGCATTGAAAGACACCTCTGTGAGATTGAACTACACAGCAAACAGGAAAGAAATTTCCTCATCTCCTTGGTAGAAATCAGAATCTGTAAGGACAGGAGAGTATGACAGAATAACTACCAGTATAGACTATACTAGGATTGGATTTCATTACATGCCAAACACAAAACTCAAGCTAACAGGGACTAAAATGTACAAAATTGTGTAACCAACTGGGGTGAAACCTCCACATTTCCCCCAGGAGTGCTAAGTACCAACCAATTAGACTGACATGGCTTCTTTTTGAATCCAATACACAGGGCAGAAAATACATGGGCTGTCTTTTACCCATCATCTGTTGGCACCTTCTCAGGAGGGGCAAAAGACAACCTCTAGTCCTTGCAGACAGGAGTGATTCCCAAACTCTGAATGTTTACAGCACTTTGAAGTCTTTTCATTCACCTCCCAGCAAATGTGTGAGGGAATGAGCTGCTGAGAAAGCAGGGCTAGAAGTGCTCTGCTTCCCTGTAAGACCTCTACAAGGAAAGGCAAGGCCCAGTCATGGCAGGGTATGGATCTACACACGTTGCTTATTCACGAGAGAAACATATAAGTAACATTTACATTGATCTTCTTTTGCTATTTGTGAAGCTATTTCAGGAAATAAATTCCAGGCAGTGATGTCTCGAGTCTCGTAAGCTGGAGACGGGCCTAAGGGCAGAGTGAATGGCAGTCGGAGTGCCTGGCAGTAAAGTGTTACCTGAAAAAGCAGAAATGAAAAATACATTAAGATAAATTGAACCATATGCTCTTATCTTGAAAAAAAAAAATAAATCTTGAGGATGCTTTTATACAATTGCAATCGTGTCAGTCTCTCAAGGATGCAACCAAACCTTCAGCTTTTGTGAGGAATCGTTGTTGTCTCTCTTCTAGTCATACTTGGCTTTTGGAAAAATTATTGAGGACATGGGAAAGTGACTGACACAGATGAAGTTTAAGCATTAATTAGGTGACTTAAAAACTTCTTGAAAAATAAGGTAACAAATTAAGTAACAGAGTAAACTGATGGATGTGTGTGGAAAAACTGGCATGAGTAGCAGTGGGGTAAGATCCCTCACTGCAACTAAAAATTATGTTTACCAAGAGAACCAAATTAATGCCTAGTGCACCCATTTCTTCATTATCACATATTAAAGATCCTGCATTACTGAAGCACCATGGAAGGTTAAAGACACACTAATTTCTCTGTGTATGAATATCTAGCTGTTATTAATTCACCAGAGATCCATAGAGGGAATTTTTCAAAGCGGTGCACAGGGATTTGGTGGACAAGGACCAATTAATCAGTGGGATTCTGCAGACCCTGCCTGTGCAAGCTGCTCTGAGAGGGTGACTAACTGCTGCAGTTTGGTGAGGGCAGAGTTGTATTCGTGGCTGTTGTGACTTGCTTAGGCCAGTTACATCAAGCAGGGTTAGTGCAGAGGTGGGACTTGAGTGCCAACACAGACAGATGCTGCTTGTGGCTGCAGAAGAGTTCTCAGGGCCCCACTGTCTGCTCTGAGACCCCCATTCAAGGGCTGGTCCCACTGGGTAAAATGAATAAAGAAGTGAGTGCAGAGTGGTCATAACATTCTCAGCAGCTAAATAAGGTATTTTACTACAGAAGCTGATTTTCAACTTACTACCACACCGGACCAAAGCAGCACAAAATCAAGAGAACTGCTGTATTTCAACACTCATCTGATGTAGTCAGTCAGCAGCTGCTCTAAAGGGGAATGTTTTGCTTTTGTTTCTTTACATTAGGTATCAAAATGTTATAAGTTGAAACTCATGCAAGGTAAGGAAGAGGAAAATAAAAATTTAACGTACCCCAGGAGCTTTAATTACTGTATCAATTGTTCGTGGAGAGGTTGCAGCTGCCCTTACTATAAATTCATGAGATGGATTTCTCTGATGTGCTTCTGAGAAGCCCAACCAAAGTGCTGCACCAGGAACGTATTGCATGAATCTAGAGATAAACAAGATGAGACACACTCAGGTACAGGAGCAAAAGCACACATGGGAGGGTGAGGACTACTGGCAGATCTGAAAAACCTGGAAAAAACAGAAGGACTGAAAAGCCAAGGAAGTAATACTTTGGGTCAAACTAAATGGTTGATTTTATCCAAAAGAAACACACTGGGTTTGTTTTTTAAACTGGGTATTTTTTGAGACTGAATAGAAGAACATTTCCAAACAAAAATGCATTTTGAACTGGAATATCAAATAATTTAATATGGAAAGTCACACTAACCATGCTAAGTTTTTAAATATTGGGGGGCTATCTTTTAATATGAAACATGTGGAGAAAGTAGAACAACTTTTGTGCCTCTGAACTTATGGTTTTCCTCAAATTCCTTCAGTGTTTCTCAAGAGCCAATTAGGGTTAAAAAAAAAACAAAAAACAAAAAAAGGAAAATAACAACTTAGGAAAGAATGAATTACATACGCTGTGCTTGTCTTTTTAATCCAGGATGGAAGCTTTCCCCATTCCACCTTCAGCTGTGCCGCTGGCTTCCTTGCCAGCTGCCCTGTGGTAGCCACGGCTGCTATCCTGTAGTCCTGGCACTCCTTGCCCCATCTCAGTCTGGCCTTTAAAAACAGGGAAACAGTCACCCAAATTTCGGAAAAGAAGGACAAAACTAACCCTGACCATTTCAAAAAGCAAGATTTCCTTTCACAAAATTTTGCATCAAACCTTACGTTTCTAATGTTTCCTTCAGCTCTAAATGGGCTCACAGAGAAATTTTGACTACCTCTGGCAAAATCTGGGGCATAGTGGGAAAAAGGTTTACTGGTCTGTGCAGAGCTGTTTTCTGTCTCAAAGCAGCCACTGAAACATCCTGAGATTTTCTTAGACTTTGTAAGTTCATAATTAACATGTATTTTTTTCTAAAGGATGGCTGCACTATAATTTCTATGAGCCTTCCCCAAGACCTTCTGGTATGAACCCACCCCACTTTTTTCAGTTCTGGATATCATGCTGAATTTTGCAATTGCACCTGCCCAAAGCAGAGGTTTGGAAATTGTTGTGCAAAGATCTCTTGCTTTAAAAGGTGCATGGGAAGCACGGCATAGGGAGATGAGAAAAAAGGAAAGACTTGTTTTATGATGCTCTCTCAGGCATCAGCCCATTAACTAACTTTGCTTGTTCCATCTTTTCATATAAATCCTAAGAAATACAACATTGCAAATGCATTTGGGTTATGAGTCTTCTGAAATGAATTATGTATAGAAAACCAGGTAGATTCCCAGACAAGAAAACTCACAGTAGAGCAAATAATAAATAGATAGTAATGAAGGAGTCAATTTTTCAAACATTTTTTGTGCTTCTACTGGTCATACTTTAATGCATCTTGAAAATCAATATTTTTTTTTGGCCAGATTTTGAAGTGTCTGAGTCTATTACTATTCTTATTAAAAGAATGGTGAAAGACAGGAACATTTTTTCTGAAACTTCACTAACTTTTTGAAACATTTCAAAATAATCCTGCTTAATCAGGAGGTTCTGTGTGCTTACTCTGGGCTCTGTAGCTGTCTCTTACCTGTGCTTTCAGAGGCAGTATCACAGCATCAGCACACGCTTTCCAATTGGTTTCAGCCAGCTGAACCACAACCAGTTGCACATCAACTTTGGCAGCATCAGAACGAACATATGCTGTAGCTTGATAACCTTGATTTGTGTTGTCACTCCTTACTGCCTGTGCCACAATCGTGATGCCAGGTGGAATTACGTCTCCCAGGAAGTTGCGCTGAAAAACAGCCCCCAACCATCTGTGCTGAAGAATTTCTGTGTATTCACTGGAGAGCCTGCAGTCCAGTTTATGTGTGCTCAGAGCAGGAAGCCTCCCTTGTCCTTCAGCAGTTTAGTTTGCAGTACATATTTCTATACCCCCAACAGGCAAGGATAGATTTTGTGGGGAATTTGATTATTCAATTACCACCATAAATTTTCAAAGGTGTGATTGTTTTGATGAGGGATCCAAGACTCTTCTAAACTATCTTTATGCACATAATAAGATTTTGTTCATTATTCTAATGTTTCAAATAGCTGGCTACAATACATCCCAAAGATCCTGAGAGCATTACACACATTCACAACTTATTGCACTATACTACAGTGTCTTCAAGCCACACAAATATTTTCAAATCCTTCTTAGTAGCAGAATTCCTGTAGACATTGTCTGCATTTGCAGAGCTATTTGTTCTATTATTATGTAGATACCTTTATGTAGTACAATTATAGAATGCTAAGTGCATAATAAAGATGATCTGTGCTTAGTGGGTCTTCACATTTATCCATCAGTAATGCCCATGGAAAGTCTGATTTTAGTTATACTATACATGAACTCATGACCTCCAGTCTACATCTAAAAAATAATTAGGCTGGGTTATTTATTTCCTCCTCATTTTTACCTTAATGCAACTGATTTTGTATTCTGGGCTTTCATAGGGAAAATAAAATTCTTTCCCCATTAACTTACAACTCCCCTTCAACTTTTATAATTTCCAAATAACTTCCGCATACTGCAAACACCTTCAGAAATGAAGAAACATAAACCAAAGAAACCAGTAAACAAAAAGGAATTTGGAAAAAATGTGGGGTTTTTTTGGAGGAGAATATCTCAGTGGACTTTGATTTTCCATTTATAGACTTGAATTCTAGTGTCCCTCCTGCCCCCAACCCCTGAGGTTGGTGCCACCACCTCTCCAGCTGCTGCTCAGCCGTACCTCCCGTGCCAGGCTGGAGCTGTGGCTGTGGTGGTGGCTGCTGACTCTTCTGCTCCTCCTGGAGCTGTGGGCAGAATTTTCTCCATGCTGGCTGCTGCTGCTGCTGCTGCTGTTCCTGTGGCTGCTTCCTGACTCAGAGGAAGACGACGATGAGCTGCTTGATCCCTTATGATCTGGATGCTGTGAAATAAAAAAATAGGTTAAAAATCTATGGTATGGCCTCTAGTTTTACGGTGTAAGTATCAAAACCAGAGATATCAGGCTCCCTTTATAGGTAGCAGACTTAGACATATCTAGAGTGTTATTTTTGTTATCATACACAGACATGAAATATGCTGGGCAGGAATGTGCTGTGGATCCACCTGGGCCTCTCTGCTGAAAGGAAGGCTGCATAGACAGTGATTGCAAATGGCAATATCACATTGTTCAGGTCTAATGCTAGGGAAAATGAAAAGTGACATTTAATAAGTGGTCAAATGTATCCATATCCAGGAAAAAAAAAAAGATATTTCAATTTAGTGAAAACCACTGTAAATCATCTTCCTCTTTCACAAGCAGGATACATAATAACTGTACAGGTAACACCTACAAAAGCCACTACATTATCACCCTTTCAATATATACTAAAAATACCTATGTGTCATAATGCATACTGAATCTGGCTTCTGAAAAAATCCACATACCTAATGATTTTGCCCATGATTGCCTAAAAAACTGTGGACATAACTATTTCCATTTGAGGATCCTGCTGTTTTATAATTCCCCCATGTTCTTTGTTAATCTAGCTTTGGCTGCATCACACATCATCTACTGCAAAGGTGTCCTAACACAAATTTGAGGACTGTAAGTGCTACAACAACAAAAGGCTTGTAGCATAACAGCAAAAGTATGCAGCACAACGGCACTTTTGTCATAAATCTGCTTATTTTGGCCATTGATAATATTGTTATTGGACAGCATGGAATGGTCAAGTGAAATGGCCCAAACAAAGCCCTTCAGTAAAGTGCTTGCTCATATCAGCTGTAGCTACCATGGCAATATTCAGTGAATTAGGGACCTACCCAGTGGATGTGAGCAGACCTGAAGCGGAGACGGTACACTTTTGGGAGGTGTAATTCCTGCAAAATTCCAAAAGAAGTTATTGCCTACAGCTCAGCCAAGATCAGCTCCTGGCAGAAGTCAAAGTATTAGAAATTTTACCCGTTCTGTAGAAACGCCGTCACTACCGAGACTGTTAATTTGGGACTTGCCATGTTCCCTCTCTGCTCGTTTGTCGTATGTGGAGGCACCAGAACTTTCACTGCTGCTTCTGCTGGTGCTGCTGCTGGTGCCACGAGCTCTTGAGCTGCTGGTGCTTCTGCTGCTGCTCTGCTTTTTAGGCTTCTGCTCACGGACACTTCCCTCTCCTTCAGCAGCGCTGGCGCGCGCAAAGGATGTGATCTCGGACTGCTTCTTAACCTTATGCTTTATACCAGATGCTTTGCTACTGCTGCTGCTACCTGTGCTGCCTCTGTTGCTGCTGCTACTACTACTTCTGCTGTCCTTGCTGATGTTACTCCTGCTTCTACTACTGCTGCTACTGTCCTTGCTGCTGCTACTACTGCTCTTGCTACTGCTACTACTTCTCTTGCTACTGCTACTACTGTTCTTGTTACTACTACTGCTCTTGCTGCTGCTACTGCTCTTGTTATTGCTACTACTGCTCTTGCTACTACTACTACTGCTCTTGTTATTGCTACTACTGCTCTTGCTGCTGCTACTACTGCTCTTGTTATTACTACTACTGCTCTTGCTACTGCTACTACTGCTCTTGCTACTGCTACTACTGCTCTTGCTACTGCTACTGCTCTTGTTATTGCTACTACTGCTCTTGTTATTGCTACTACTGCTCTTGCTACTACTACTACTGCTCTTGCTACTGCTACTACTGCTCTTGCTACTACTACTACTGCTCTTGCTATTACTACTACTGCTCTTGCTACTACTACTACTGCTGTTTTTGCTACTGCTACTACTACTACTGCTTTTGCTACTGCTACTACTGCTTTTGCTACTACTACTGCTATCACTACTACTGCCACTGCTGCTGCTACTACTGCTTTTGCTGCTGCTGCTACTACTACTGCTGTCCCCAAATGGGTAGAATTTCTTTTGCTTGGCTTTGGGCTGTCTTGCTTTCAGATCTGTCTGGGTGCCTTGCTGTGATGCTCTCTCATCAGAGTCACTGCTGGAGGGGCTGCTCGTTGTACTCTCGGCGCTCCCACTGCTGCTGCTGGCACTGGATGATGAACTTCTGTGTTTTCTTGTCCCCTGGTCAGTGGTAACATGGGAAAACCAAAATTATTTTGGAGTTGTTGACCACACAATTACATGTAACTGGTGTTGGTAATGACTACCCTACTATCTCATGGCAGGCTGTGTAGGTGGGTGTCAGACTGTTCTGGTGCAGTTGTAGTAGCTGCAAAGAACAGACTACCTTTTGGGCACACAACAGCTATTTTATAGCCCAACAAGAGGTTTTCAGAAAAGCCTACAAAACCAACCTGCTCTTACTAATGTCCTTCACCTGCAGAAGAGATTAGTGTGAAAAAAGACCTGCAAGAAAGACTTGTGTACCCAAAAGCCTGTCTTTATTTTTCAATTTTTGAATATTGTCTAAACAAAGGAAGCTACTTAGTGAAAGAAATATAAGCAACTAAGCTTTGTGTAGTGTCTCCCACAAATTTAGGAGTGGACTTTTGCAGCAGTACCTGGTCATCAGTGTCACCAAGAATTTTCTTCAGTCTTTTAATTGCTTCTTTTCTGGAAGATGCTTGTGCCTCTGGATCTTCAAATGTTACCAGACGTACCATTTTTGTAGGAGCTTGGTCTCCTGCTTGAATTGTGACTTGTATTTTTTCAATAGGTGCCTCTGTGTAAACTGAAACAGCATGACAATTAGTATTACTATTAGTATTAGCAACAAAATGAGAGAATAACCGAAGTTTGCCAGAATTTAGTTAGCCATTTTTTCCCTCAAATATAAATGCTTAATGATTATTACAAGTATTGAGCAATTTTGTTAAAAATTTTCTCTAACAGCTAAAGCACATAATGGCAACAAAATTTAAAAATATTATTATGATACTGGATTCTTTTCAAATCAATAATCAGAGTGATCAACAGATTTAAGTCAAGTGAATTGGGTTGCTTAATGAGATAACACTATAGGTTAGGGAATTAGGCATCAGTGAGGAGCTGAGGCTGAGCTCTTGAATTATAAAGAATGGTCCAATGGTTAGGCCATTAGTTTGATACTTAGCAGACCAAGATTCAGTGGCCTGCTGTGCTTTTATTTCTTATGAACGTGGATTAAGACATTAAGGACTAGATCCTGGCAGGGTTAATCCATAATTCCCTTTAAGAGCCTGGGTTTTTAGAATGTAGCTACAGGACTCCGCATCAGATCTCTTGCCCATGTCCAATTGCTTCGTGCTTGCATCCCAAATCCAATGATTCAGGATGCATCAGACACAGTGTGCAGGCACAGATCAGCTCTGCCTGACGCTGGCCATGCTGAGGGACATTGCTGGGAGAGACCGGGGAAAAATGGGTTCCTGCTGCGAGCAGAGTCTCCTGCCAGCACTGGCAGACCTGGCACTGCTGGTGGCAGTTTTGGTGGTACTTAAGATGCAAAACCCATGGATGTGTGGATATACACACCCACTCCCCCAGTGGCTTCTGTTCTGTGCACAGTGTGCTCACCTGGCTTGAGGCTCATTCTCAGGGAGTGCTCTCCAACGAGGTAATACAGAGGCACGTTTTTGATGAATGCTGCATGCACACTTTTCCTCTCAAGGCACACCTGAACCCCAAAGGTACTTGCATTGGAACACCTGGACTGAACAAACGGCTCTTTTCGGGAAGAGGAGCGTCCAAAAGAGAAGGGATTTCCTGATGAAACATCCTCTGCAGACTGTCTGTCCTATTAGATAGCACACATGTCAAGTTAAATTGGACAACAGCAAGAGGAATACTTGCATGTTATGCATCCTGTTTTGGTAATAGTTATGTGTACTGTGCATGAGGAGTTAACCAGTTTATTCCAGATAGCAAGGCCGTGACATAGGACAACTTGGTTTTAAATTGGAGAAAATTATCATCTCAATTGGTTGATGAGACTATCTACTGTAAAAAGAGCTTCAGGCTATAGGAATGGAAAATTATATTACAAATTAATTCTAAATATTTAATTTTGTTTTCCTGGTGTATTAGATAGTGTTAACAGGTTCTTGATAAAACTGAGTGAGCTCTAGACTGACTGGAGTTTCTTCCTTCAATTTTTGATCGGGTGAGACAAGAGAATTTTCAGCTATATCCACAAAAATTCTGTCAGTTGAGCTCTGACATGATACCATATCAATTAGATGGTCAAGACATATCATATATTAGATATTTCCACTGAAAACTATGTAATTTACATGTGCTAAGCAATGCTTGCTGAAGAACAAATTAAAATTAATTAAAATTGGAATCAAATCCATGAAATGAAAACTATGACTTCCTGAAGCGATGAAACAAATATGTAAAGACACATAATCATAAGCTTTCATTCCTCATGTAATTCAGGTTGGCAATTAATTTTTTTACTCAGTTTATCATGTCTCACAAGATTCCAAACTTGCATGAACCCCAACAAAAAAAATGGAATTTCTAATGATACTGGGAAATGCTCCACTTAGTGCCATCCTGCAGTGGCTGTTCATTTAAGAATAACTGTGGAACACTGAGTTTCCAGGAAGGGCAGCACAGAGGCACAAAACACAAGAATGTGGCTTGTTGCAGGATATTGGAAACTACTCTCACTGATGGCACGTTTGTCTATTGACTTGTCCATGGGCAAGTGCTGCACTTGTCCTCTGTGCATCTCTCATTTTGTCTGAAAACCCTTCAGAGTTGCACGACAGCAACGAAACCAGAACAGGACAGTGTATTCCTCGCCTCTGTCAGCCTTCCACGGAATGAATTGTCACAGTGATGCCTTCACAGTGCTGCCCATCTCAGAAAGCCTCTACTGGCTTTTGTGGAAACATGGCTCAGGAAGTCATCAGCCTTGACACACAAACTTCCATCCCTCCTCGAATCAGGATGCTTGTAAAGCATTAAATTTGTCTCTACAAGTTGAGCAGCGGGAGCGTCTTGAGGAACATTTGTGACCACCCCAGGGATGTGATGCCTGCATAATGGTTGCAAAGTATTTTAAAGATTGTGGGCCTATCCTGTAGATGGCAGTGTAAAATTAATTACCAAAGAAAACGTTTTTGCTTTAGAAAAAGTGTTGCAAGTCTGATGTATCACACTCCAGATTTTAAGATAATGTTACTATAGGGCTATTTGTGTTATTGGATTGAACCTGACTTAGTTTGAGTGAAGCACTATTGCTTCGCAGAGATGAATTGTACCTTTTCCTGTGGAGAAAAGAAATGGTCCCCTACTGATTAAAAGCCCAAAAAAGAATAGTCAGATGCTACATCATTTACCCTGATGTTATCGGTCTCGCCTGATGCAGAGTCTGAATCGAAGGACATCTTCATTATGTCAGGCACTGCTTCAGGTAGAAGAACTGGAGTCATCTTACTAGCAGCCAAATCCCCAATATTTCGTGTAACAGCAAATGTCTTAGACCTGCAGAATAAACATTAGAGGAAACCTGTATTGATAAAGCACTGCTGAGGAAAAGACCTGAATTACGCTTTGTAGCACGTACTCAGCAACAAGTATCATACCTTGCAAATTGCTTTACAGATATTTACAGCATCCTTCCTGTTACTTGTGTTTGCAAGGGCTGCTAAGTGTAAATAAAGACACAGACCAGTCTCAGGGGCTCAGATAGCTCAGTTAGGCTTTTAGAATCACTTGTACAGGTTAAAAGCATTGCAGCTGGTCAGATCTCCACAGCCTAACTCCTTGAACAACAGTGCACTTATTTAGGAGCCTGGCTGTGGATTACTAAATTTTTGAGTCTCCTATTTTGATCTCCTGGACTTCTAAATTTTTAAACTCATTTTCTATGACTTCACTGCACTAGACTTAGTTCTAATTTCTTTGGACATTATATTAGGGAAAATACTGCCGTAACTTCAAAAATCAGCCTAGGGACTGGTGGCTGCTGAATGCAGCCTGTGCAATTTTTTTTAAAGCAGAATTGAAGAAATGAACCTGAAATCATCAAAGTAAGTGTCTCCATCTGGATTTAAATTCACTGGTACTCAGATCTTGGCCATGGCTTGGCAAGACATCACAGGGTGATGTGTAGGAAGGTTAAGAGCTTATTAGGTAAATGTGTTCAGAACATTGTTTCCAGTCAGGATCCAGGAGAAGTGATGTGAGGTGCAGCGTGAGGCTGAGACTCCCATGGCTGAATATCCTGACCCCCTGGCTCCATACCCCACACTCTTCACGGAGTTTGTTTCAGTGCCGTGATAATTATGAGTTTTCAGTCAGACAAACATCTTGAATGCTGAGCTCTTTTGAGAGAGGAAGACCTATTTCCCTCAGCTGTTAACACTGTGCTAACTCTACCTTATTAGCGTTTATCGGTGCTAACATGCGGCTCAAAAGTCCCCACGTGCTGTTTGTCAAGGATGAAGCTGATCTGTTTGCCCTTGGGCTTTTGTGGTCTGCTGATGGAGGAGGCTGCTGTGACAGTGAATGGAAAGATGATCTTAAAATGGTCTCTATTTTAATATGGTCCACGCTGTACTAGCCTGAGCAATTGCAATCTAACCTATTTGAAAGATGAATTTGTATTCATTTGATAGCCCTCTCTTCCTCTTGAAGGCTCCTACCGTGCTGTGTGCACTGTAAAGCACACAATTGCTCTTCATGTGGAACACCTCAATAAAACCTGTGTCACCTGTGGGCTTTGTTTTCTTTTCCATCTGTCTCTTTTTTTAGATAAGGACATGACAGCAACGCTCCACGCTGGGTGATAGGAGAACCTCGAAGAATGGAATCTGAAATAAAATATTCTCCCTAACAAGCTGAGGGGATAAAAGAAAATACAAATCAACTTGCATTTCAGATGGCTCATCTGGGTAAAGAGACAGAAAGGGACATGGTTTTATTTTAATCCCATTCAATAATTCAAATGACCGCTGAACTGCAGGCTGGATCTCCAAGCAGAAAGCCCTGGGGTTTCTTTTCCAGGTTTTTTTTTTTAGTATTTCTATGCCAATAGTCTACTCCTGCCACCTAATGAAAGTGAAGGATCGATTCCTCCCTGTTGAGCACAGAGAGCCGGCAAATGTAGCTGCATCACAGGTGACACATGTCAATGTCTGCAGAATCACACGGCACGGTAAAAATAGGCTACAAGAGCCAGCTCTGGTGCTTTAACAAGAAAAAACAGTCACAAAGAAGGCCTAAAGCTATGGTATGAAAGAATCTGTTCTCTCTGATCCCACACAAGGGAGAAAAAATAAAAAGGAGATTTTCCAATATGTATTAGTGCATTTTTTGGTTGAGAGAAGAAGCTGTGCTATAATATAAGCCAAACTCGCCGCAGGGGTAAGGGACAAGCAATTCAGCTATGTTGGGCCCACTGATGTTTCAGAGAGTGTGGCCTTGCATACATCCCTAGCATGGGGACAGAAGAGCTTAATGGCTGTTTAAAACAGAAAAAAACAATCAACAAACCAAAAATTTTCGCAGGTTTTAGAGCTCAGCGTGACATCACATCTAAATAGATCATCCAGCCAGACCTTTGGCTCTCTTTCTGCTGTGGTGAAACAGAAATGTCTGCCTTTCCTATGCATCTTCCTTCTGGCCTTGGTGCAAAAGTGTCATAAAAACAGAGACTTGGAGCCCCAGCTGTTTTCCCTCTTCTGCCCCCAAACACACGGCGCTGCCTCTCGAGCTCGGAGCGCACGCCGGCTCTTCTGCAGCACCCTGGACAAACTGTTGTAATTTCCTAATTCATCTTGTAAATAAGATGCCCATGTGAAGCAATTTCTGCTTATCCTACAGTTAAAACAAGCAAAAAAGCCATGTGACACAAGCTCTATTCAGGATTGTGTACGTACTTCAGTAGCCTGTTATTATGAATATGTGATATATTAGCAAAGTGCATTCTCTGGTAGCTCTCCATATTTATACTTTAATCACAGGGCTCTAATTTCCCCTGAAATTTATTTGATTTTTACTTCTTCTTGTAAATTTTGTTTAAAAGTATGTTGAAGTAGCCATCTGTAGTATACTAAATAATTATGTTAAAAGAGCCTTAAAAATAACCATTATTTTTAATTAAATTTAACTTTGATAAGATTGAATTGAAACACATGTTATATACTCCCCCCATAGTATGATTAATTATTTTGCTCTGATTTTTGCTATAGAGAGAGTCAAGTCCATAATGTGATGATTTGTCTTGGGAATGCAATCTCTCTATGACCAAAGTTTTCATTATTTCTTTTTTTCTTTAGAGTCTGTGATTGCTTACTTGAATTTCTTTTAGGCTCCTGGAAATTTATATAAATCCCCCTGCTGTGACACCTGTATGGTGTGTAGGATATAAATGAATTTCATGCTATTGAAGACTGTTTTCTTCCTGTGTCTGGATGTGAGATGGAGGGGAAAATAATATCACATCCTGCCCAGCTTTAATGACAGAAGGTAACCTGCTGACCATCAAGACAGTGCCCAACACTACAATACTTGGAACAGAGCTCACAAACAAGTGAAAGATCAATAGTTTTCTAGAATTATTTCTTTAGATGGGGGACTGAAAGCTAACAAAGGAAGGTGTCAAAATATCCCTAAAATATTGGTTTCAATTGGTTCTTTACTCTTTAGTGATTTAATGGATCTATGCAAAGAGAAAGACTGTGTTGAACCAAGATTTTTGACTCATTCTGTGTAGACTATTTATCTCTCTATATATATCCTTTTTCTCTCTACTGTGCTGCTTGTTTCTCTTCATACCTTTAAGATTTTACTTTGCTTGGTCTTTGACCTCCTCAGTGATGTGGTTCAGCATTATATTCTCTAGTTATTGCTTCACCTTTCCTTGCACTCACTGCTGTTTCATTGCTCTGTGTGGTTTCCACTGACCATTTGTTTTGTAACAGTGAACAGGAATGCTTTTTGGAGAGGAATTGATGGTGCTAAAAGTTAGCTAGTGAGGATTAGCTTTCTCATACACTTGGCATTATAGAGCCATTTCCAGGTGACTACTTCATTATATAAGCAGCAATGCTGCAGGGTGTGGAGCAGGGCTTGGGTTGGAACTCATGGGCTCCTCTGCTGCAATCCCATGTTCTTATATTGACTTGCTTTCTGCTTTCTGGTCAGGCATTTAACCCTACTTTGTGTCTTATTTGATTTCCCCTCAAGTCAAAGGAGGAAAATATTTTTTGTTTAGCTTTGCAGGGAGGATCCTTCTGCTAATATTTTTAACTCTGCTTGAGTCTCTAAACTCTGCATCAGTGTTCAATATTTTCATTTCAGTTCAGCATCCTTCCTGTATTCTAATATCCTCCTCACCCCCTCTAACAGTGAGTGCTAGTGAGAGAGGGTGCCTGCATCCCTGCTGACCTTTGGAGCAGACTGTCCTGGCCTCCCCTAGAAGCTGAACCAAACAAAACATGCAGCTAACTTTTGCTCTATGAAATGTAAAATACATGAGACTCTCCCTGCTTTGCACAGAGAACCTTGTTACAATCACACTTGGTGGAGTGGAGGAATTGTCTTAGGGAGGAGGATGTGATGTCAAATACATGTCAAATGGTCTGTGACTGTTGGAGGGCAAGGGAGAATAATGATTAGCCCAAGTGGTGGCTAAACTGAGGAGACCTGCAGAGCATCTCTGGGCCAGCAGCCACAGATGCTAATTGCAGCTGGATCAAGCAACTGAGCTCTTTTGTTACGGCTGCATTCCTAGAGCAGAACTTGTTAACATTTCAGTGGATTGTATAATAGCTGACTTCTCTTGTCAGTGATGCCTTTTCCTTTGTGATGAATTTTCAGCTTGTCTTTTTCAGGTTTTTTTCATGTGTGTGTGTGAAGGTTTTCTAAGTTTGGTCTACTGCTTTGATTCCTTGGACATACTCTCTGTTTCCTCTCTCTCTTTGTGCTTGTATTTCCATCTGTTTTCATTTGTTTGGCATCTGGCTACAACAGTTTTCCAGAGTGTATTGTAATTGCATGCACTGATAATAAATCAAGTAGACCTAACAGGTAAGAAAACCAAATGGCAGCCACAGAGAAACAAGGTAAAAACACAAGAAACACCAAGTCCTCTATGCTTCAAGGCATCACATGCAAATATAGATGGGTTATCTGTTCCAACAGATAGGATTCAGCTGGCTTATATCTTACCCAGTGACCCCAGTTCAAACATTTGTATAGAGATAGAAATTTTATGTCATTTAATTTTCAAAGAACTTGTAGATCTCAACAACTGAGATAGAGTCCTGAGGAGGATTTTCAGGTGAGGACCACCAGCAGCAACACGTATTGGCAAGCAAAGCTTTGGTGCCTGTCACTTCATTTAAAATAAACATAAACTACCTCAATCATCACCAGTTGTCCAAGCTGTAAGTCAAAACCAAGATCCCCTAAGCAAATATTCTGGTTTAATTAGAGGACTGTGCTTTACCACATAGAAAGATGCCAAATGCTGTGTCTTACCTTACACTTATCACGTCAGTCTCGTCTTTACATGGTGGAATTTCAATTCTGATATTTTTTTCCTTCATATTGACCGTGGCAACAACATTCACAGGTACATGAGCGTTCACTTTGGTGCGTGATTCCAACCCTGCCTGGATCGTGCGCGTGTTGATTCCCATGACAAAGGTCACCTCCTTAGCCATGCTGAAAAGGTGGGGTGAGGATATAATTATGTTCAGCCAGCAAACAGCTGGTGCATTTTTATGGCCTCTGTCACTTGAAAATATTATTCTTTTATTTTATACTAAATAGTTACCTTAGACTCAGTTTGGATCTCAGCCTAATGTTGGCGTTCAGCAACTCAGTCAATCTGAAATCAGACTTTGGAGAAGGTGCAATCTGCGCTTGAACTATGACAGAGAAAGCAAAGGAAGTGTTAAAAGTGCCCTCCAATCCTGGCAAACACATTTGTATCACTGAAGTAATGAGATTTATTACCATTTCCTGCTGCTTTTGTGACAGAAGAGTAATAGAAGCTGGTCTCTGTTGGCAACCCCGTGCAGGTGGGCACGATGCGACGGATCTCAGAGGACAGGAGGGCCTTGGTCCACTGCCTCCCTACACCACTTTGAAGGCTACTGATTATCCTCCTTAGTGAAGGGTTTTTTTCATCAGATCCATACCATGCCTGGAATCGCAGAGTTCAACATGTCTCAATAGGCAGAACTTGAATATCATGATCTGTGTCATTAACTATGCCTCAAGGGAAATTCTGCCAGCTATGATTGTAACTAATCCTGATCAGAGCTTGACCTTAATTACCTTGATTAATACTGAAGATAAAAAAAACCCCCAACCTTGAATTAAGAGAAAAAGGGAGAGAATGGGTGAGAGAAGCAGTATTTTAGAGCTTTTAATTCTTGGGAGGTGGTGTTTTCAGAACAATACCTGCAGTGCATTCTGGATGGTGCTTTTATCGAGTCCACCAAAGAACAACTCCTGGCCAAACATCTTCAAGTAGCCTGATGCAAAAGGTTTTTCACTGGAGAACGCCTTCCAATCAGAGAGCTGCATGAGAAGATAAAAAAAGTCTAATTCTTCGTAGCATTTGAGGAAGTGATATCTTAGAGATTTTCTTCTCCCCCAGAATTTACCGTTTTCAGGATTTTCTTGAAGTCATAGTCATCCTCCCAGTCCCTGTCAGGAGAGGAACCTTTAGCAAACACCTCCTGCAGTCCTTCAACTGTTATTCCCACCTGTGGGAAGAAGTAAAGTGTAAATGGTTGTAAGAAGGGATAAGAGGGCAAATGTGGGCAGACCCAATTACCTCCAAGGGATCAGCCACTCTTCCAAGGAAATGTGTCCGCAGCTGGGACATTACCGTCGTTGGAATTAAGGTGCCTGCATTATTCAACACCAAATATTTAGCTGCCAGCCCACTCATGAGGGATTCTGAAGAGGAACAGACAGTGAGACACAGCACAGTTAGTTTCTAAGTCCCAGTGTGCAGATTGTATATATTTACTAATTTTGTAATTCAACCACTGCATCATGATATGAGCAAGGCCACAAAACCCAGCTGTAAAACTGATAACACAGTTAGAAACAGAATATTTTGCATTTTTTAAACTAATAATGGGCGAAGTTACAAGCCCCCTGATCACTGCATGGTGGTTATGCTTTTTTTCCCAGTTGTTTCTGCTATATCATAGGAACACGGAATAGTTTGTGTTGAAAGGGAGCTGTGTTGATACAGGGGGTTGCCCCGACCCAGGTGCAGCACCTGGCACTTGGTCTTGTTGAACCTCGGGGGATCCCTATGGGCCTCTTGTCCGAGTTTGGAAAATATGCCAGCCTGTATCCTTTGCATCCAGTCAGATTCTGTAGCATCAGTTTATGAAATGCTTTTGTGAGACATCATTTAGGGCACCTTGACAAAGGGGATCAGAAATGAAAACAGATTTGCCATCCTTTGTTAATAGTTTAGGGAAAGTGATACAGATGTCCTATAAGGACAGATGGTGAGCTATGGATTTGTCTCTCGAATGACTCAGAGGCAATTTAATACATCTAGTTCCAAATGCTGTAATCCTTACATGGAATGCACCAATTGTTAAGTTACTGTTAACTATTGAGTGAACTTTGAGCAAACATAATATGTTTCTATTTATTTTCTCTATTTAGATTTATCACCTGTAATGTTTTTAGATACAGAGAGTCAGTGCAGAACACAGTCACGTGTGCTTCAGGTCCTGTTTTATGAGTTAAAGTAATCCCAAGGCTTTTTAAATTTCCCTAGGGTTTGAAAGGAATGAGGCTGACAGGATACATAGATGCTCCTGTTGTGCTTCCTTTCTTCCAGCCCTCCTCTCTCTTCCTGCACCATTTGGAGGACAGGAAAGTTCTGTATGAACTGGAATTTTCCTACACTGCCTTTGCTGTTTTGCTGTGTGAAGCTTCTGTGCTACTGGAAGTGTTGGACACTATTTACCTACAATGTGTGAGTTCAGTAACAGCTCCTGCAGTCAAAACACAGGTATTTATCCCACCCCATTGTTCTCAGAGAAATAAGTGGAGAACCTTCAGCAGAGAGTAAGGAGACAAAAGCTCACGTTTGAATGCTGATCCACTACAAAATAAAAAGCAAAGTGATGCCACACTGGGCCATTACTGATGAGTTGACTGAGACTTGGAAATGTGAAGGCTGGTTTTTCTCTGAGCTTAGCCAGAGCAATCCCAGGTGTCACATGGACTGGACACTAGAAACGAGGCACAGTACTTTTAGTGAATTTGTTAAAGGTCTTTTTCCTGGTCTAACCCATGAAAACTATTAGTTAAAAAAAATCTGTGGTACTTCCTGATACTTAATAAGAAGTGTTGCTTCTAATTGATTGAATGATTATACAGAATTCATTAACTTGAAGAGAGCAGGAATATTTTCCATACCTCAGGCTTTACACAGTGCTAATGCTCTCCAAAAATATTTGCCACTTTACTGTGAGAGTGTGATGACACTCGCATAGATCTGACTAAATGCCTTGCCCCAAAGATGGGGGAAAGAAAAATTAGTGATCAGAGAAAGCAGTCTGTGGTACCTGTTAACATTAGGACACACATTAATTATATGAATCTGAGAGACAGATTCTCTCAGTCCTCACACTGAGCAGAACCTGTGCCACCCCTATGATTTCAGTAGCAGTGTGCAGAGCACGAAGCACCATTTGTGGTGGCCATGTGTGGCAGATTCCAGATTAGAGATAGATTCAGCTGACATTATTGCCTGTCATTAAAAATTCAACATCTAGCACCACAAAGATCTGCGATGCTGAGGGCAGAGCTTTGTTTTTATCAAGGAAATAGGTACTGCATTCGAGCTGTCACTATGGTAACTCCTCCAGGATGGGCTCACTGAAACACCTTGCACCTGTGTCTAGTGGTGACAGATCAAATCAGAAAGCTGGAGGATGGATCTTCCTCCCATAGCAGTGTAGTAAGAGATTGACTTAATTTAGCTGAGTTATCCAACTCTAAGACTAGCACGTGTGAGACAGGGATCTGGTTCTTTATTCTTCAAGGATGAGAGGTTTAGATTGTAACCAAATTTCTGACAGTGTTCTTCACCAGCAAGTAACAGAAATTCCCTGATGTGCTGAATTTCCAGCTACAGCCAGAATAAAAGATTCCATTTCACATAGCCCCCTTGCCAGTATCCCTCATGCATACTGCACCCTTCTTTCTCACTGTGTGAAAACTCAAGCAGCATAACTTTAAAAGCAAAGATAGAAAGGCAAAGGAAGTGCCTAAACCAAGAAACACATGTCTATTAACAGAAAAATGTATCTATCCCTAAATGCATTTTAAATAGTACAATAGTGGCTGTATTTCTTTGGGCACGCTCTGTCTCCATCACTGAGGCAGCAAGCAGTGTATAATATATTACTGTGATTGCTGTATGTGTTGTATTTATTTCTGTTATAGAGCAGATTAAATGGTCATGTAAAACCCACAAAACTGGGACAGGACACTAATAAGATCTACAAAAGTCCTTCAAACCACATTCCTGCCTCCAAAAAGAAGACAGACGTACTTGTACACTGACTGTGGATTTCAGATATTTCAGAGTCTGACATTGATCAGTTTGAAAAAAAATATTATCATGTGCTAGTTAATAACAAGAGTGCTTAAACCATCCACCTCCTGATAGATAAAAAGCATGTATAAGGAGACTGTGTTTGGAGATATAATCTCCCTAGTCTGCCAGCTGCATATGCCATGACTATTTATATAGGGGAGGTGCTTAAAAAATCTACCGAGAAAAATCACATTCATGGAAAATAGCAACAGCTACAATTTGGCCCATCAAGACCTGTCTTCTAATCTGCTCCTCCCTGTTTGACTGCATTTCTGTGTGCTGCTCCCTTTGATGTGATTGGTCAGTCTCCAGATCCTGCGCATGGATCTGCTCATTCCAGCAAAGAATCCTGGTAGGAAGATGCAAGGAAGATCTTTAGGCAATAAACCTGAGGTAGCTGCTCATGGGTGCAGTGAGTTGTCACATGGGAATGTTTTCACAGTTTTCTGTTTCTCTGGGCACAACTGTTGGGGTGAAGAGTATTTTGCATCACATTTGAATTCAGCAAGAGTTGTAGGTGTTCAACACTGGTAGAAATTAATCCACTTCAGCAGTAATTTAGGTCCCTTCTGTTTGTTTGGTGCTGAACAATGGTATGAAATTGTTAAGCACCACTGAGACTACGGCATTTGCTACAGGAGCATGTGCCTCACCAACTAATGAAAACAGAGGGTTAGAGCCCCAGAAGCCCTCTGGTAATTTCATGCTGGCAGTGTACAATGCAAACCACACAGGGACCTAAACACTCTCCAAATGGAGAGCCTGACACTCTGATTTTTATTTTTTTTTTTCCCACTAGCCCTAGGAGAATACAGAAGAACAACATGCAGCTAACAGCTGGCTAGGAAAATTCTCACACTGTACAATTTTTTTCCCCCACACATTCCCCATTATACGATTTCCTACAAAACCTTCTGAATCTTACCTTTAAAGACACTGAAGCGGAAAACCTTGCTGAACTGATATCCAGATCTGTCAAATCTGGGACTTAATGCTCTGACAGCCATTCTGCAGGCAGAAGCCCTGCAGAGAAAGTTTGGTGAGCACGTTAACGCGTCAAATATTTTGCAACAAGTTTTTCTGCCAGGAAAGGGCTCCAGATTTTCCTTACATCACTTGAAGATCTGGAGCTGTGCTTCTACCCAGGGCCCTCAGGTGAGAGTAGATGAAACTTGCCACTTGCATGCTAGGTTCCTTCAGCACAGCATCAGCTAATGCCATCACTATTGCAAGGCCTGGCTTGGTTTCAAGCAAAACCACCGCAGCCAACATTCGGACCCGAGGATGAATCTTGTGATTCAGGAAAATCTCGAGGGTAACAGCCTGGACCTGAAAAAAATAGGTAAAGCTCAAGGGTAATAGGCTGGATCTGAAAAAAAAAAATAGGTCTGTTCAATTTTACTGCATGTTTGAATATTTTGCTAATAACCATTCAACAGCAGTGAATGATTTGTTCCCCACTGGCACAGTAAAAATTTGTAGTATTTAATTATTAGGACAAGACTCTTCCTGGTTTCATAGTCCGAGGGGTGGAAGCAGCATTATGGTAATACAGTCTGAATTCCTAGACAATCAAAGCCAAGGAACTTCACTGCATAACTTCTACATCAGGTCTATCATCCCTTTTTTGAACTATCCCACCATATGTAAAGGAGATCTCAGTAATTCATTACATATCTGAGAAGTGATTTCAGTGATCACTTATCCCCACTCACAAAGCTATGACTTGTTTTTAATAATTTGATCTTTTGAGGCCCTTTCTGCTGAATAATAGAATAGAAATGAAACAAATAAACCCCATTTTATTACCAGAAATCTTTGTGTTGTTTAGGCTATCAGCCTAAACCAAAATTTTATGCAATAAATGTAATTTCCACAGCAGTACTTGTGACCAATTTGTTTGACCTCAGCAATATTCAGTACCAAGACTAATTTTGCACTGGAATCTTTGCAGTTTCCACGAGTGGCACCGAAGCCATAACTTGGAAATGGACATGGATGGTGTGTCACTGTTCTGGCAACCCGTCTGCACAGCCCTGTCCTGCCTGGCAGAGTGCACATCTGGAGTGAAGAGTGATCCAGGAAACCTAACATTTGGAAAGAGCCTGACTGGTTTTATTAATATGAATATGTTGAATATCAAAGACCAGCATAAAAGAGGTGACAAAGATGCAGCAGACCTTTCCTAAATGCAACTGCCTTTTCAAATTAAACAATAAAAAAGACAGGCTATGAATTAAGTCCATTTAATGCAAATATGGGTGAGTACCTAGCTGCAAACAAGGCATTAAAAGTTTTTTTGAACAATGAAAAAAGTGATCATAATCATTAACTCACCCCAGATCAAACTTCTCCAAAGAAAATGCATAGAAAATGGAACTAAAGAGTGGTCTGGGTCACACGTGGAAAGCCAGGCCAAAGAGCAATCAGAGACACAGTGTTGTTTTCAAACACCAAACTGGCTTTTTTTTCTTCCCCAGCAAATACCCTAATTCCTGCCCCTGCTATTCTTTGCTCCCCCCCTGCTTTCCCCCATCCAGCTCCTGCACTCTAGTAAATTGTTTCTTTATTCTTTTGCTTAAAAGCATACCCTGGCACACCATTGTCTGTGAATCAATACATGCACTCAAACTGGGAGTCACATGCAAAAAACCCGAGTATAATGGAAAAACTGATACAGATTAGTAGGTGAATAGTTAATGAAAGCTTTTATTTTACTTTTTATATTAAGAATTGACGTATATAAAACAAAAAAAATTCAACATCAGGGGGAAAAAAAAAATCTTGAAAACCTTGAAAAGGTTTCCTTTTAGAGGCAAATTGCTTTAAGGTGAAAATGATTGCAAAGTGATATCTGTGGTGGATGAGAGCACGCCGGTGTAGCCATCATATGTGAGATCTAATAATTATCTCAGTCAGGGACAAAAGGCACATTTAGTAAATGCTCTGTTTATGACTTAAGCCCACACAATGTCTGTAAATTTGTAATTAGGATGCAAACCTCTAGTATCTATTTACAGTAAGACCTGGTCTTGAATTACGATTAGATGTGACACTCAGTATTAAATGTTGATTCCCTGAAAACCTTGTTTTGTGGTTCTCTCACACACCAAAGGTGAAGTAGTACTAAACACATTTGGGTCAATAATTTCGTTTTCTGTCTAATGTCCTTGGAAACCAAATGTTTGCAATGGAAATACTGATTTGTCTTCAACAACAATGAATGTATCCTTTTAATGGGGTTTGTTTTGTTGCAGTCTGAAATAATGGAGTTAATGTCAAAAGAAATAAGACATGCCAGCTAAGGAATGGCTAAGTGTTTAAAAGAAATAAATGGTGCTAATTTTGGAAAAAAAAGATCCGTTTTCCCCTCATCACCCATGATCTATTAGCAGCCTTGCAAGTGCAAAGGAGGCAGTTTTGTTTCCTTACCATTTTTGGGTCTTTCAGGCCTATGTTTTTCAGGGCCATCACAGCAGTTGCATGGACCTTGAGTGGCAAATCTGAGGCACCAGCTGCATATCCTGGCAAAAACTTCTTGATGTGCTTGATGCTGGCTGGATGTCCTACGTTCCCAAGGGCTTTCAAAGCCAGGGAAATTTCTTCTGTGCTGGACTTGCTCAATGCTTCTCCTGCAAAACCATGAAGAAGCTGAAAAGAGAAAACAAATTCTGTTGAGTTCAATTCCAGCTCTTATCTCTATTCCATCCCCCAGCCTATTCTGTGGTTTGACTTTCATAATTTCAGTTTGTTCAATTCACTTATTTTAAATATTTTCAAATTCTTTTTTTTTTTTGTCCTCATGAATAGAACATTTTATTCATAGAAAAAGTATAGCCAAGAAAGCTGCAATGAACAGCTTCTTCATCACTATACCTTAAAGTTACCAAGTAAGATTTTTAAAGGCAAAAATAATGGCTAGGAGCTGGTTCCCACTGCTTTCAGGGTGAGCTGGGAACCTTGAAATAATGCTGCTTGAATATCTCTGTCTCGTGGTTGAAGACAGGTGCAAAAATACAGATACAGTTAAACCTTTAGACCCTTAAATAAGATTCCTGAAGATATGGCTGGTGGTCTTCCCCTTAACCAGCTCTGACAGTCTCTTTTTAGTGTGGATTAGTAGGTGGCAAATGATATCATTGCCAAAAAATCAGGTCATTTTACAGCCTTTGTTATAAGCAACGGGATCACACTTGCGTTAGTGTGTCAAGATTAGAAGTAGTTGTCTGAAGGCTGAATAAGAGAAAAGAACTAAATCCCATTAGGTATCTGTTTTCTACACTAACAAATGGCTCTAAAAAAGAAATGGAGATGTTAGAGAATAATTTCAATACAGTTTCTGTACTTTAAAATGACACATTTGAGATCCCTTGATGGTGCAGAAACAGCCTACTGATATCACTAATTAAACGAATGGACATTTGAAATGCACTGAATAAGCCCACACAATCATTTGCTTTGGGAAGGACTTTTCACCCTCTGACACAGGGCTTCTCAGATTTAATTAGCTGAAGAGCACTGGAGGCAATTGTAACACGTGAGATGTGTGTAGGAACCTTGGCCATGCCTGTGTGCTACAGGAAAAACAACCATGTCAAGCACACAGTGTATTTGTGACACCCTGCTTGGACTGGGGATGGTGAACTGAGCAGCACCAAAGACTGAAAACACCTCTCTCTCTTTCCTTCTCTGTTACTAGATGAGGGGTTGGGCTCTGTAAACCATGACATTCATTTTTAAGAACTGAGAAATGCTATTTAGTGGCTACTGAAATGGTTTTGAGGCCTGCTGATTAAAAGCAGGGCAGAACAGGGAGGGTATTAATCTCAAGAAGAGCTTATAGCCTACGTGGCTGACTGGGCTCTGCTCCTGGCTCAGAAAAGGATGGGGTACATGACTTCAGGAAAAACCTGGGCTTTTGTGTCACTTAGTTGATTTATAAGTATAGATAAGTACCTATATTTAAAGTGTTTTTGAGCAATGCCATGGGACTTCATTAATAATTGGCAATAAAGCACTCAGAGATACTCAGATAGAAAGTGTTATGAATTATGTGCTTCTTCCTCTCCCTCTCTTTCGTGTGCTAATCTAAAGATAAAACCGCTGTATTTAACCAACCGGGGTTCCTTTCCCCAAAGGAAACTCTGCAGTGAAGTGAAATACAGCTTTCTGAATAATGAAGAAAGAACTCAGGGCTTAATTTTTCTTTTAAATGATAAATAACAATGTGATTACCTGGAGACACTCGGAGCAGGAGTCTGCTGAGGAGCACTGTTTGTGGCACAGCGACGCGTAGCTGAGGTAGCAAACCTTCCCAAGCACGGTGCTCGAGCGTGGGCAATGCTTTTTCACAATGAGCTGGGGAGAAAGCAGTGGCTTGTTAGTAACCATTAATGAAAAGAAACAATATAAAAAAAATATGTTTCTGCCCAGTGCAAGACAAAACCAGGCTTTTGATAGGTTGGTACTGGTGGATTTTCAGTTAATCAGTGGATAGGACTGGACTTGACAACGCAACTGTAAAGTAATTCCAAGTAACATCTGGAAGGCAGATCTGTTGCTTTTATAGTGTTTCAGATTTAAACTTGGCATAGGCTATAATCCACAGGGAAGAAATCAGCCAGTTATGGAATGGAAAAGCACACATTACCCTAGAAACATTTGTCAGGTTTTATGATCGCCTCAGCTATAGGCACAACAAACTTGAGATTCCTTGTGAATGAACCTAAGTATTTTGGGCAGGCAGGAACATTTTGTATAAACCTGAGTTGTCAGGAGGCATCAGCCCACTGCTTTTCCTTTCTCCTACATGGCCTTCACATTGGCATAATTCCCTTGATTTGGATAGATCTCAAATTCACACCCATCCTTCTAGGTCGGTCAGGATGAATACATGGATATAACAAATATGTATTTCTTGCTCCCTTTTCTTTGCAGACAGTCAGTTAGAGATCTAATCTGATGTAGCTATGAAGTACATTTGGAAAAAGGGAGACTAGAAACCACTGTTTGCAGCAAAAACCTTTGTCCCTGAGGGGTATTTTACTCTTTCTTTCCTGTTTCATCATGGACTCATTTTTGCCCTTTTGATTCACATTCTCCTCCCCTTAAGACAGTCAGGAAACAAAGTCCTTTCAACCTCTCCAGAGGACGTAAAACCTTTATATTTTCAAAGCCTTTAACATCTCATCAAAGGAATAAATACAACAGGTGCTAGAATCAGCCAAGGGTGATTTGAGAGTGTTTAGAGAATCCTACTGTTGCTTCCTCCATCGTGTCCTGAGTTGGTGTGCTGGAGTGCAGAGCCACAAGCAGCGTCTGAGCCGCTTCCCAGCTGCTGAGCTCCTGCCTTTCCATCCTGCGCCGCAGGAACCTGAGCGCCCGGTGACTGGAAACCGCGGGAATTACGTCCAAAATGTAGCGCCTGTAATGGCAAAGGCAAGGAGCATTTTCCACATCTGCCTCTGGTGACCAACAGGGTTTATCAGCAGATAAGAGGCACCACGTTTATTGCCCGTACCTGTACGCCGGCCGACTGGAGAACTGCTTCCACACCCACTCGTAATTCTCCTCGCTTGCTGCACGGAAGAGGTGCATAAGCTTGAGGGCTTTGGCTGGTGCATCACTGGGAAGCTGGTCAGAGGTCTCTACCAGGTCTTGCAGGCTTTCCTCTATCTGCAGGAAGATGAGAATGCAGGAAGCTCACACACGTTGTATCCCGCACGCAGAGATTGCGACGTCCCACAAAGAGTCTGCCCAGTGTCCGAACTTTACCTGGTTTTCCACATTTTTTATTTTGAATAAGTGGACAGGAAGCTGAAGCAATTCGCTGCCAAACTCATACCGAAGTGACCCACGATTCTGATATTCTCTTGGTGGGACCTCTGCCCTCTGCTTCTGCACATCAGTCAAAATAAGTTTCTGCCTGGAGTGGAGAACCCGAGGAGGAAAACATCACAAGATGCAGGGTACAAACTAAAAAAAAACCCCTCAGTAATTCTGCCTCCCTGCATTACAATGCAGCTACAATTGTTTCAGAAGGGTTTTGTTATTCAGGGGAAAAGATATTTACAGACAGATGCATTTGGACTCTGTGCTCAGAACTGTGCTCTGAGAAGGTGTGCACTGGCACAGCAGGGCTCGGATCAGAGCCAGGCTTTGCCTTCCATCGGGAATAACCTGGATTGAGGTTTAAGGAAGAAGAAGGAGGTGAGAAGCTGCAGCCTGATGATCACAGGAACTGTGTGTTGTGTCTTAAGGAGTGAATTATGGATTATAGGAAAACACAGATGGGAAACTTGTTCATTAGTTATCATTTAATTTAAACCTTTTAAGAAGTTCCTAAAAGCTGTTACATGCCTGTGTCTCCTGGAAGCTTCAAAAGGAATTTAAATTTTTTACTTGCCCTCCCCATTTTGTCTGATAAGCTGAATATCCTGGGAACTGCAAAAAAAGGTTCTCATGAAGTTTCAAATTGGATTTACCAAACAAAAAGGGCCAGATAAATTCAGGATTAGCCTTTGGAATAGTTTCCTTTTGGAAACTTTTCAAGAAGCAACCAACCTTCATCCTTTGTTATTAAGAATAATTCCAATGAGAGACTGTCTTTGTAAACATTTGCTATCTTTGCTACATTTTCAGCTAGATGCAAGCTATCCTACCAATTATGCTTAAAATGGGCCATTTAGGACAGCATAATAAAGTTAGGCATTTGTAGTGAACAATTGAAACCATTTCAAAAGCAATATTACTGCGCTACTCGGTACCTCAAAATCTCTCTAGAAAATTGGCATGTTTATTTTGAAATCTCTATGATCTTCTGTAGCATTTCTATTCACTCCTTCCATATGGATTGCAGGGAAGTGCTGCAGAAATAGCGTGTAACTGCTTTGCAGGCAAGTTACTGGAATGTGAATAGAAACTGCTACAGAATCAGCAGAGATTTGTTCGCACTTGAAATTTTACACAACATTCCTGAAAGGGCATTTGGGTCAGAAATCAGAAAATCAGGTACACTTGGACAGATTTAATTCCCCCTTCTATTATATCTTCGTCTTCCTTGTTTTGGGAAGACATATATCTGCCTAGAATAGATGGGAAAATGTTATACTCTGAAGAGAAGAGCAAATGAATACTAAAGATAGGATTAAAAAGGTGAAACAACAGTAGAACCTCTCCTGGTTTTGAAAGGTGCTGCAAGAGTCTTATGCTGAACAGGTCAGAAACTCAGCTCTGGGTGTTTTAAGTCCTTGATAGATTTTTCTTTTTTTAACAGAGAGTGTATTGTAGAAATAACACCTGAATACTGAGTGACATATCCACACCTTCCCAGCTATCTTGTATTTGTCCCCTTCTGCTGGGCACTGCTAAAAATCCAGAGAAAATGGGAAAGGTAAAGACACTACCCAAATTGAACATGTTCATTTTATAAATGCAGTTAATTGGTGAGTTATTGACATGAATTTTCTGATGCTGCAGTTTCCCAAACTGTATATTATACCAATAGATTCTTGCAGAAGCTGATGCAGCAATGCAAGATTGCACCAGTTGAGAAGTGGGATTGAGGTATAATTTCTGCACAGCAACCTTTATGCAAAAAGCCTCTCCCTTCAGTAGAACACTCCTGTATACAGAGTCCATAATTAACCAGGGAACTAAAAATGTTTTTCAATAGATGATTTTGATAGATGAAATCACTTTCAAACACTGAGAGTTTTTGTGCTAGAGCTAATAGTGAGCAGGGGCATAATTCCTTACACAGCCGTATTTTTTGTTTTGTCTCAAACTTGCTTAAGAAATATGCAAAACTTGTTGTGGAAAAGCAAATGCATTTTACATGCCTTGTGCCCAATTGTTCTGCAATAAAACTCAATTTCCTATCTAGAAGCAGTTTGGATGGGAGGTTTGCAAGCAGCCCCCTGTATTTAGGAATCCAAAGTCCTATCTAGGTTTCTCGTGAATGAGTCTCCAAGGGTCTCTTACTGCATTATTATTTTCCAGGGAACTCTCTTTCTGTGAGTAGCTGTCTTTCAAAGTATTTTACTTCAAATATATTAGTTCACAATTTTTCAGACGGAATTGCATTTGTTTTGGCTTTTATGACATAAATCAAATATCCCTGAGAAATAAAATAGTCAAACCCTGCCAAGTTTAGCTAACAAAATTTGGATAGTGATGTGCACGTTTCAGATTTACAACCAACAGTGAAGGCTGTTTTTATGAACTGTTTGGGATTTTGTGTAATTAAATACTGGCAAACAATAGGCTGTGGAAGTAAAGGATTTATTTCGCTTATGGAGTCTGACCAGATTAGTGAGTTGCTGAATTAAAGGCATATGTACTGTACCTTGCTTGTACTATAGCATTTCCTCCTGTTATCTCGTTGAAGGGTGCAAACTGGTGGATTTCCTCGACATCAGCTTGAGTGATCACAGCTTCACTGCGTGTGTATTTAATTTTGTAATTGTACGTAGCTGTTGCCCGGAAATTCTTGTTTCTCTTTAAAGTATCAAAAAGCGCAAAGAAACACAGAAAATAAGAAGTCATTGAACTTCTAAATTCTGTGACTAGAAGCTATTACATCACCCACTTCAACCCACTTATTTTCCAGGGCTGTTTTGTTCATTGGCCACAAGAGCTGTTGATGTGAATCCTGTGCCCTCCCTTCCATGGGAGAGGTCAGGCCTCCGTTACTTTTACTGCTAAGAAGTGTAAGCTGTTTTTTCCTTTCCCCCAAATAGAAGTAATTGGTCACTCCCTTGAGAAGAAGACACTTTTCATGAGGAGAGCAGCTGCATAAACCACACAGTTTCTTATTTCAAAGAGAGGACTGTAATAAAATGCAGCAGTACCTGTGCTGAGTAGAAGAAAATGGACATCGTGGCTGATTTTTTACTCACCAGAGTAGGTGAATTAACTCATGCTGATAATTAATGGTTTCCAAGCCAGCTAGTTTGAGCTGGTTGAAGTGTGCCTGCATGGCAGTCTGCACACAGATCTCTTCTCTGTGGGCTGATTTTCACACAGAAAGAAAATACTGACAACTGGGTACAGCAGACCTGACTCTTCCCTCATTTTTAGTGTTTCAAAGCAGCAGATAATGTGGATACCAAATGGTGCTCAGCATAAGAATATGAAACACATATACATAATACCACCCTAATTTACCTTCTGGCAGGCCTGGCACGGGTGAGTGTTTGCTGAACCTGTGACAATTTGAACTTTCTCTTCACAGCTGTTCAGGTCCTTGGATTTGGTCACATAGACTAGGTTTGCTCTCTTGTTTTCCTGAATTGCATATGTTGTATTGCAAATACCTCCAATCCCAGCCTGGCAAAAAGGAGAAGAGGATCAGAGAAGTTCACTTTTATGCAAAGCTTCAACTCAGCACATGGAATTTTCTGTTTAATTCAGTGTTTTCAAAACTACCAATGGAAATGAACTCTTCTTTTTTCATTATACTTTCTGAAAAAAAAAATGGGATGATTATTATTTTCATCTCTTTTTCACATGCACAGGTTTCCAGTGAGCCAAACTGGAGTTGCACTGAGAGAAGTAAAATTCCCAAACTTTCACTTGGAGCCCCAGGAAAGGGGAGTAACAATTTTCAATTAGAGCTGTTGATTATGAAATATGATTTGAGGAATATTAACAAAATAATCTGATCAGTCAGAATGAAATTTCAACAGGAAAGTATTTCAAGGTTGGAGATGACATTCTGCCCTTAAAACTTGCTTTTATAGACAGCTTATAAATGCTTATGGAACAAGCCTTGCAATATCAGATGATCTGTCACAATATGAACAGCAATAATTAAAAAGAATTTCAGGATAACAGAGTTTTGATTGTGGGTTTTCTTGAGTTTGCAGTTTTAGCTGAGCTCTTCAATAATATTTTGAGCACATACATTCATAAGAGCTCTTAAATCTCCTCAGTCTGTGAGATTTTTGGAGAGGAAAAACATTTGATTGCATTTTAGGAGGAAGAGTTATTTTCATGATTTTGTTTTTCATTGTTATTTATAGCATAGCCAGTGCAGAGAGCAGCTCTGGGCTATGTCAGAACAGCAAAATAGTCATGGGGTGATTAGGAGGCAAGACATACCCACTTCATCTTCAGCTTAACACAATTCCTGAGACACTGTGGCTTTGGAAAGGGTTAGAAATAAGAATTGCCCAAGCTTTCTGAAAGACTTGTGCTCTGCAAATACAGGTGTGGGCTGCTCTGCAGATTGCAGGGTGTGGTAGAGACATCCAGGCTTTAAATGGGAACGTCCTGCCCGGAGGGTTCAGTGGGAGCAATCAGACTCCAGTCCAGGTGGACTTTCTGGCTGTGTGCAGCTCAGGGCCAGCTCAGATACTTCCACCTCCAGGATGGGATGTAGATTTTCCCTGGTTAGTCCTTTACACCTCTCTGCAGCTCAGATTTTGGAACTAATAATGCTTATCTTCCTTTACAGGGCGGCTCAAGATGGTCAAGCAAGGATGGCAAAGCTCATTAATCATTTGCTATCTGAGAAAAGCAAAGGAATCTTGGAAATAATTCTAGGAGGTGAAGCCACATCTCTTGCCTAGCAGAGAGAACTGGACATACTGCTAACTGAATTAGAAAGAATTAAGATGTGAAAGTAGATTTGAGAAAATAGCGACGCAGAATATGCAATTCCGCCACACGGATTTTTATATAAAACAAACTATGAAATCACGTAGTTCCTTTCCCAGAAACAACTCTACTTACATAAAAATAAATTTTAAGAAAATTAAAGTTACTCCAGTCTACATTTTCAATAAAAATAACATGAAAGTATAATAATTTCAAGGTTTTCTGCTGATCCCTGAATCGAATGTATTCTAATCAATGTAAATACGGTTTCACAAAAACTAAACACATTGCAATTTCTGTGGTGAGTAGCAATATCAGATGATTTACCTTGACTAATATATTAAAACCTGAAAAACAGTGGAAATTCCAACAGAGCATCAGCTGCAACTGTCAAAGCTATTACAGTAATGTCATGACATACACACTGTTTTCCTTCTAAAAGAGGAGCTAGAAGAGATTAAAGTATATAAGATTGTTGAAAAAAGTCAAATTACTGTTATTTTTGCTTTACTATTAAGCTGTATGTTTAAGCTTGTTTTAATACAGTACTCACATTTTATGTAGGCTTCAGCTTTCACGGGAGTTTACTTGCTTTAAATAATAAGCCAGATTTTCTAAGGATTTAATACTTCAAATGCATTTTCTGAAACACTTTCATCAACCAGACTAAAAATCTGCTCTTCTGTTGTCCTGTTTAAACATATCTCCATAGAAAGTTGTCCCATAAGAGCAACTTAATCATGATTTCCCAAGCTTCAGTGTTTCTTGTTAGTGGAGTTTACATCAAGGATGAATTCAGAAAATGTGGTAGAAGACTCAGAAGAGAAGGTTTATTTCTTTACAGGGCCAGCACAACGGCCAAACCAAAAACCTCACCTCCTGTAAACTGTAGGAATGCTGCATCTTCTTTATGCTCAGCTCCAGCACATTCATAACCCCCCTGTAGATGTTAAGACCATCATCCGAGACAGAATCGGGAGCCAGGAGGTTTCCAACGTGGCCATTGCTGTACTCAAACTTGATGGGGTTGCTGAGCTGCCCAGTCAGTACCTGGGTCAGTTTGAGTGATCGAGAGAAGGAGCTCGTGGGCCAGACACCATTGTACTCCCCTGCTTCGACCGAGTGAATCTGGAACAAAGGGGGAATGGAAATTCCTCGTTAATTTTTTTTTCCCCCAATTATTTTTTCAATACACATAAACATCTGGAGCTTCACTCACATTGAAAATACACTTTTAAATATTGCAAAGCCTCCTCAAAGGGACAACTTAGAAGTTGTAATTTAGCATAATTAGCTGATACACGAGTTTCCATACAGAAAAAGAAAGAGAACAATGCAAATGACTGATACTTCAGCACTCTGTTCTGTTTCACAGACAATCCATATTGCCAAAGTTTGACTTGTATGAAGAAATGAGGCAGAGAAGAGCCACATGAAGCAGGTTGCTACCTCAACAGTAGTATGGGAGATCTGCAGGAAATTGCAGGAGAAAGTTAATGTTGCATAAAGCATCATTAACTCCCGTTGTGAACTCTGTCATTTCCCTCGCTGGGGTCACAGAGCGCAGGCAGCAGTCTGAAACTAATAACAGCATGGCTGCTGGGCCAGCCAGATAGTCAGAATTAGTCTGAGCAGTGGACAGCAGATTACAGAAATTGTCATTCCCTGCATGTTCTGCTGTAGAACCGACAGCTCAGGCACTGGCTCCAACCGTGCTCTGCACTTCACGCTCCAGCCTCAACCTGGGGCACATCCAAGCAAGTAGAAAGTTGTGCTAAACTATGCTTGAATAATTCCTACCCCGTGGGAATGGGCATGTTTAGCTTAGTTTCTCAGAGGACCCTTCCCTTCTATGTATTTTGACAATTTAAAGAGACTTTTCTCTGACACCTCAGGCGGGCGATGTGATGCAAGACTCGGATTAATTTCTCAAAAAGCCACACGAACTAAATCCTCATACAGCAAATCGCTGGAGACTGCACTTTCATATTTATTTTTGTTATTGTTGGTGGAGATCACTGCCAACCCCAGTAACTGAAGCTTACAGGGGAGGCTGTTACGGAGCAAATCCCTCGTGCTGCCTCTTGGACATGCTTCTGGCATCTGCGCACGGGCAGGTTTGGGACTGCTCTGCAGGGTCAGGCTGAGGTAGTTTTCCCCAGCCCTCAGGGCCCAGTCAGGACTTACGCTGTCTGCTCAGGTTTGAACACAGCTGGCAATTCTTACTTGCAGGTTTGCGATGAAAAAATTGTCAGCTGGAAACTGCCCAGGGAACGCAGCTTTTTGTTTGGGCTGAATGTGAACGAGTAGGCTACAGATGAAAGTTTAATTCCCTGAACCATCCCTCCAAACTGTCTAATTTAAATATAACAGCAGCAAAATAAACTTTTCCCATAGCAGAAGGGAATAAATGCACCATTACCTTTACCTTAAAACTTGCCTCCAAAAAAGGTTTGATTTTTTTCCCCCCCCTCTTTTTCTTGCCTGAAACTATTTCTGTATTTATTTCTGACACGGGAACTTTTCACAAATACACCAGGACCAGTGAAATTGTGTTGGGAGGCTTTAGGGAACAGGAGTCCATTTTTGGTTAAGACTCACCCTGGCACACCAAGAGGTTTTTCAGCAGGAAGGAGGGAGGATGTGGGGTGAGGACAAGGCTGCTTCTGCCTCCTTTGTGCCAGGGAAGCCTTCTACTCACCACTGCACACATGTATGGCTCTTATTTCCTTGTTTTTCAAAAAAATCCATCCCCTTGCAGAAGCCATGGAAAAGTAACATTTCCCATTTAAATCTATTGTAATCTGGATTTATAATAGTACCTAGTAACAGAAGATTAATTCAGTCTGGAAGGCTACAGCATTTACAAGCATCTATCAGACAGTCACCAGTCTTTTTTAATCTGCAGTTTTCAATTTGCCAAATTAAAACTCTTAAAAAGATCATTTTTCTACCCCAAACACAGAAGACTAAGTGGAGTCTGTGTAAAGAAGTTGAAGTGTGCATTTCTGTACACTCATTATAAGCATGTATAGGCTTCTGGTGAAGGCAAAAGTGTTTTTCACGTGATCAAAACTCTTGGTAATTACTCAACATGCAGTAAAAATGTACAGCTGAGGATGACAAAGGGTGTCACTTGGGACCCTTCAGAAAAAGAAGCTACCAGATGACATTAATTATGCTAAATATTGAATCACATCCAACTACTGTCACATGTTTTATAGCCTTTTGTCTGCTGGTTATGAAATCAGCTGATTAAATAATCCTTTGGTTGTAGAGTTTGGAACAATTGGATTGATACAGTAATAAATTATTATGCATTTCAAATTATATTCCATTGTCTCCCTGACCACAAAGTAGAAGAAATCCTTCAAGCCCAAGGTTGGCTTGAGCTGGGAATTACTTGGCAAAGTGCAAATAGAATTTAGGGCACTGCATAAAAAATAACAGTATCAGTTACATTTTCCCTGAGTAAGCACAACACAAGAGGAAACTTAATTACTTCCCAGAAGTTTAAAAAAAGAAGTCAAGTATGACGAGAATTTTACCTTTCAAATTGAACACATTTTCTTACCCTAATAAGACAAAGTTTTGGCCCAATACCACTAATTTCCACTTTACTTTTTATTCTTATTCCAGCTCTTGCAAGTCCTTTCTCTGGAAGTCCACTGAGAATCGTGCTTTCATAATCAAATGTATAAACCTTGTTTTCACTGAAATCGGGTTCTGTAAAGAAATGGTTCCCATGAAAATATTATAGAGATTGTACAGAGTATATTAAAGCACCTGTATTAGATTGTATGGAACAACAACAATAACAAAAAAAGATGAATTTGTTCATTTTTGCAATGCACCTGAAGAAAATTAGCTTTTGTAAAACTATATTAAACACTGATATACTTTTCACATTCTATTTCTAATTTCACTCATTATAATTATATTAGCTGATAGGAAAATTACTTACGGTAATTAAGATGCTGGCTCCCTGAAAGAGAGGGAAAAAAAAGAGTGATGAAATGACAAAGGAAAAGAAAACCTACCACAAAATGTTAATATATTTTAGTATAAAAGGCTGTGTCTCATCTTGTACATATAGCATAACCCTTTCTATTTAACTTCTGTTTCAGAACCATCCAAAAGGCTTTTTTTTCCCCCCAAACAACAAAAAAAGTAATAAAAGATTTTTTCTATAACAAAGTTCATGTTTACCAGTGAACTATATTTAGATTCTGAAACCTTTTCCTTATTATTTTATATTCATCCAAGTAAATAATTTAGTTACTTACCCACCAGGGTTAAAACCAGGGCTAATATCAAGCCCCTCATGACTGGGATAAAGTAAAGGTGAATGTGATGGGTTTCTCTTTTATAAAGGCATGTGATATCACATGTTTCTTTTGGCATGTTAGTTTGACAAATAAGTGTATTTTAGAATGCACATTGATCAATCAAAAAATAAACATTTCTGAGGTCATGAATGCTGACAACTTCAAATCACTTCTTGATTTCAACTACCTTACTTTCTATGTCAAAAAGAGATTAACTAACTTTTAAACATGCCTTGCTTGCTATTTTTGCCCATTTCTCTACGCCATAGTTACACAGTAAAATCATAAATAAATTTTTATTTAAGTAAATGCAGTTCCTCCACCATAACTGAAATAATTTAGCTTTTCTCCAGCTGTGTCTTCAATCTCCTGATAATTTACTCTTGATAAGGGTCACAGCTTTGGAGACACACTTTGCTCTGCCACATTGAAACTCGACTTTTAGAGGAGAATTTGTGGTTGGCTGCATAGATTTAGGCTCCAAATACCTCACAGCTCATAGGCATGGAATGGGAAATTGTCTTCCCGTGGTATTTACCACGTCTGTCCTTGCAAACACATCTTGTTACCCACACCTGGGAAGACAAATCTCGTCAGTACGACCACCACACCAGCTCCTGGCTAATAGGGAAACTTTATACTCTGAAAGCAGGAGGGAAATTAATTCCTTTGTTTATAAGAAGAATCTGATAAAAAGTGAGTTACGTTTCCAGATGGACCCCGGTGAGTTTGGAGTACTGGGTGCTTCTCAGTGGGTTCTCATGCAGCTTTTGCTGCTGCCACTCTTGGGAAGATACATCCAGAATTTCCCACCTGTAACAACAACATTTAGATCAATCCTTAGCAAAACTGTGTCAGTAGGGAGTTTGCTCCCCAGCTTCAGTTATACATATTTTTTGCAAGTGTTTAACATTTACTCTGAATTTAAGCTTGTCTTTTGGTCAAATGGTAAATTAAATATCACATAAGAAATCACCTGCGTACCAGGATTACTTCAGGGGGCAGGAAGGAGAGCTCAGGAATGCATATCTGGTATTTCCTCGAGGCTCTGAAAGGTATAACACACTTGCAAGCACTGCACATAGGCAGGCAGCCAGAGTTTATCCTCCAGGAGGAGAACAAGGCTTTCTCTGCTGCTACTATTCATCAGGGAGGAGAAGGGTGAAACCTGAGAATGGGTCCTGAGGCCTTCACCACCCAGCCTGAACATATATTTACTGCAGGCCCCATCAAACAGTCCCTTTGCATGATTACTTCATTTACTTGGAGCGATGCCACCTGGCTGAGGAATAATGAAGTTCATTATTGTGGTGCCAGGGCACCTGAGCTGGAGCCAGGGATGCAGCTGGATGGTCCCTCTGCTCCACCAGAAGTCAAGTGAGGGCTGCCTCCTTTGGGCTCCTTCACTACTGAAACCTGGACGATTTTAATATCTCAGCTTTCCTTCACAAAGGGAAAGATAGAGAACTGGGTGGCTGGTCAGACCTTCCCTGACATGAAATCTGTCCAGTGCAATATTTAAATATACATATGAACCATTACAAGGGATTAATAATTGCATTGTTGGTTCAGTGTAGGCCCAGATGGTGAAAAATTAGGTGCACATGGATTTTTCCTCAATGTTTTCTCCTAGGGTGCTAAATTCTGTGAGGTATGACAAGATAGAGCATGTTTGTGAGCCCTGTGAAATTCAGCTGCACACCTTGGCAGGTGTGTGCTGTCAAATGTGCTTAGAAATTCCTTACAAACAGTCAATTTTTTTTTTTTTTGCAGCCAGAATGGAAGTAAATGCACAGAAGCAACATAACACTGTAAGTGGTGACATGCAAAACTCTTCTGCTTTGGTCACTGCTTATCAATGCCACAGTTTGACCCCTGCAGTAATATTGTGTTATCATGCTCAACTACCTCAATTCCACAGGACAGAATGTATAAGAAAAAAATTTATGTTATATATAGAACTATACAGGGGAGAATATTTATTTATGCATTGTTATTAACAGCATATTAAAATACCATGTGAGGAACACGTGCATATTAAAATGGAGCTATAACATTTTTCAAATTGAATAAAAGGTTTTATAATTAGGGTGTAATATGAATAGATTTGTTCTAAATGGGTAGTGAAAATACTGCATTTCTTTTTCTAATGAAGCACACTGAGTCAAAGCTCACAATCACCTGAGTGCTAAAATAACATCCATAATAATTAAGATGGTGCAGGCTGCAATGTTCTCTTAATTTGCAGCATGTCTTCTCTCTTTTTAATAGATCCTCTCTACCCAGGTTTGTTTTCTTGGGGGAGAAGAGCAAGTGATCTCAGAATTGTTGTACCCATTGTTACTTTAAAGGAACCATCTAATAGATGCAGTAAGTGGAGAGGAGACACAGCTAGAGTTTGAGGGTCACAGCACTGGGCTCTAATCCTTTCTTCAAAGTAGACACATCGTTCCAGCTACTTCTGAGGGAATAAAGAGGAGATCTCTCACTTTAAGGAAATGAATGAAAGGAAGAAAGGTGAGAGCCACACTTCCTAAAGCCAATACAATTTTTCTTAAACATTCAACAGGTCATGTCATTGAGCAAGAAAATACATGAAAAATAAATAAAGCCCAATTAAACAGGCCCTCCACAAAAAAAGTTCCAAGTGCCTAATTTGGTTGCAGAGGAAGGAAATTTCATGCAGGGATAGGCTTTATACACAACCTGTATCTTTTCCTTTTTATTTTCTTCTTTTAGGCATAAACAGTGAAGAAAAGGAATTGTTGAAAAGCAATGGGAAATATCTTGGGATTTTTTTTCTTTTAAGGAAGAGAATATATGGTGTTGAGTGTTACAGAGAACGTGATGGCTCTATAAGGAGTGCAGTAAGATGAGGTACACTGCTTTGAATTTACAGGGCACTTGCACCATAAATGAAACATGAACACAGCCTAATTAACCTGATTAGAGCTATTGCTTCTACACTGCAATTGTCTTTACATAACACATTCTGCTTGAGTAACAGAGTCTTATTATCTGCTGTTGTACTGCCAGCGATAGCTCTGCACTCTCCTTGTTCTGCATTCACACAGCTGAATTATGGTGCAGTGATGCCATTTCCATCCTGCTAATATATAGCCTAATGACAAAGCAGGGATTAGCAAAACAGCTCCCAAGCAACCACAGCAGGTTAAAATAGATATGATCAGTTGGCTACGCAAAGCGATTTTTAGCCTTCAGCTTTCCTCATTTCTAAAGATTTCCAAAAGAAAATTTCACACCTATTTCATATTTAACATTCAGCCTTTGATTTTCTTTTTTCCTCAAAACATTCAGCATTTGTTAGTGTAGCATAAGCCTCCAAGATAATGTTTGATATTCTCTCCAGAGACACTGTCTAATGAATAAGAATGTGTTCTAGGTTGGGCTAAATTGCCATATGCTGATTCTAGGACATTCACAAAGGGATTTTGTTACATTAGATTGCTTTAAAAGGTGCTTTTTGTTTTTTTGACTTCCATTCCCTTTACTAGAAAGAAACCAACAGGCCCCAATTCCCAGTTTGATGCTGGCACACCACCAAAGGAATGATAACTGTGGCAATTGGATACAAGTTTTGAAACCATGCATATACCAAAAGCTAGACAGAAGCATTTCTACTTGTTTTATTTTTTAAAGATGCTGTAGAATTTTATTTTGTGGACTAGCTAGTGGGGCTGTTCCTAATGCCCAGCTTGGATTTGCCTGTCATTTCCAGATGAAAGAATGAAATTAAGAAGAGGAGCATGCAACTTAACTTTGACATCCTCAATCTGAAAACAGGTTGTTTTGATGCAACTTAGAAGCTCAAAGGGTTTTATTTTTATTCAAATATGGAGAAGACATTCTGAAGCCTGACAGTCCAGTGCTGTCACTACCATCAGTGGCTCATCAGCCAGCATTCTGATTAACTGGCTTCAGGATTTGCCCTCCCCTTTCAGTATATACTATTTCCCAAGTCGTTCAGGAGGGTTAAATGTCAGACAACTCGCCACCTGAGATTTGAGTCACGTCATATTGGAGGGCTGGTGTTTGCTGTGTAATTCCATTGCACTGGAAGATAACTTCTCCAAGTTTATCTTAACCCTAACTTGGACTTCATGGTCACAGAGTGATTAGCTACTGTGGCATTGGTACTGACAGCAGATCAGGCAGCCCTGAAATTTAGCAGTGTCCTGACTCCAGCTCAGTCACTTTGGGGATGAAACACATACAGGACATGCAGAGCTCTGTGCAGTGCAAGGCTGTGGGCCTTGTTTTATAGGCTGAGACACTGCTGGGAACTTACCTGGAGGGAAAAATGCTCCTGTAATGTCCATGGTGATGAAAATTTGGGCACTGCTGCGGGGAGATGAGGAGATCCCAGAGCATCCCTTGTGCCTCAGGGTGGGTGGCAGGCAGTGAGCATACCTGGTTTAGCAGACTCAGCATCACAACCCTTTTCCAGGAGGCACTGTGAACACATAAAACAGTCACCACTTCAGAAAATGACCCATTATTCCCTGTCATCCTTTTTGAGGATACCTTTCTATCCTTGGAGGGACAATGCCTGATTCATGGGTGGAAGAATTTTAGAAAAAGAAAACTCTCAAAGTTTTTGTCTTCACATCAGTCCAAGTGTACTAGGGCTGCAAAACTTCAGACTTTCCTAAGAAAGGAATTGGGTTTTTTTTTTTTTTTTCACCAAAGTGTGGAGTTGGGAATCCTCAAAATTGCTAAATTCTCAAAATTGCTACTTGTATTGTGGTTCCACCTAAAATATGCGAAGTTCTTTAAGAATGAAGGAGAAAGGACTGAGTTTTTTCCCTTAGAAGCCAATATTCTCAGGTATAATATTGCTTATTTTTTGGTTTCATGAACCTTCATCTTAGTAACTTATTCCTTCATATCACAGAACCACTGCAGGAACATGATGGATCTGGGTCATCCCTTTTCTGGTGTCAGAGTATCAGTAGGTTTATGGTATCAGGAGGCAGCTCAGTCTGAACTTACTCTCAGTACAGGATATATGAGGTGTGTGATACCTTAGTTTCACAGCACTGGGTCACTGTGACATCAGGTCATGGGTCAGATAAGATAAGCAGTGTATTATTCCTAAGGAAGGAGCAGATAATACCCTGCCAGTTCAAACAACAGGCATTGACTTTACCCTCACAAAAAAAGAAAAAAAAAGGCAAAATCACCTACTAGTATTTAATGAATGACTATGACTTCCAAAGTATAAAAGGCCTAATCATACAAACACTTTTGTTTTTAAGTGAGTGTGAAAGTCAGTTCAGTAATTAATTGGGCACCCTGTTTCATTATTTTGAAAAAAATTTGCTACCTGAGTATTCCCACTACAACATGTATTAATCATAGTATTTTCTGTATAAGACAGTTGCAATTTAAAATGTTAAGTGGAGCACTGATGTTCATATCTGCTTATCAAAGACTGCAGCACTAGGGTTTGACAATGCCCAGAAACTTCAGAGGGCAAACTAACTCTTGAATGTACCTTTGGCTAAGACTATAAAGATTTAATTTTATCCCCCTAGTATGAAGAATGAAGGCTGAACAAATTTGCATCTCCAGGAGAAGTGGCATCTAGATGCAGATCTGGGCCTGCAATTTTCAGCTGACTGATGTCTTACACTCTTATGCAGCTACATTTTCTCCCATCTGGCAGAAAATCTCAGCCATTTGACTGGGAACCACTGTAACACTTATGATAAAGACTTTCTTTTCCTGCAAATGCTGTTCTCTAGTGTGGTATGTGCAGCCTTAATGTGTAACTGTTCAAATTCTATTTTCAAGGCTTTTTAGTATGAAAATAGGTAAAACTTAAAGGCAGGCCCTTGCTCTCTACTCTCTCTACCCTGCACTGAAGTTAATGGCATCTGTTCATGGAGTGTAACTGGAGCTCTATCTATTGTATGCTGACACTAATTTGCTCTTTGAGAATTCACTATAATTTTGGTGCAAACCCTCACGATATAAAATAGTCCTTAATATGAATAGGGCTTAAAAATCTGCTCCAGCGTAGGTACCCCTCAGAACACTAAAAATGTTCTGTAAGACTGTTTCAAAAGCCATCCAATTTTGTAACTGTTAATTATTTTAAAATAACATTATCTACATTAATTTCCTTTTGTTAATCTCTGCAGCCTACAACTTCCTTGTGAGGGGAAGAAGAAGGGCAGGCACTGACCTTTTCTCTGTGGGGACAGGGACAGGACCCCAGGGATGCCCTGAAGTTGTGTCAGGGCAGGGTTAGGTTGGATCTTAGAAAAAAGTTCTTCCCCCAGAGGATGGTTGGCACTGCCCAGGCTCCCCAGGGCAGTGGGCACAGCCCCAAGGCTGCCAGAGCTCCAGGAGGGTTTGGATGATCCTCTGGGGCACAGGAGGTGACTCTTTGGGCTGGGCCTGTGCAGGGCTGAGGGTTGGGCTCAGTGGGTCCCTTCCAGCTCAGCATATGCTGTGATTCTGTGTCAACATTAGGAAGATTGTTATTTTCATGGTTTTTGAAAGCAAATGACTGGGAAAACGAATTCTGGATTTAATTTTCAAGGAATGCTTGAGCCGATCAACGAACAATGTTGACATAATTATCCATTTATTAATTCTTCAGAGAAGGCAATGGAATGAAGCCAGAGAGATTCCATCAACATTTTCTGCAGTCTTCTCTTGTTGGCTTTCCTTTCCCCTCTGACAATTTAGTTGTAATTAATTCAACTGGCTGAATTTCTTCTGGAATAAACTGCTGTAGCTCAGTCAAATTACATGGAATTGGGTCAGTTTACTCCAGCTGTGTATTTGGTATTTTACACTTTTTAACGTAGGAAGATGTTGCCTGATGCTAATTTCTTCTTTTCCTAGAGACTTTCTAGCAACAAACTAAGTTCCTTTGAACTGATTATTAGTGCATAAACCCTCTCTGAGGACTTACAAAGCAAAACTCAAAGAACCATAAGTCTAGTACATGATTCAGGCATTCCTATTCATTTTCCCAGAATTTCTGGAGACCGTGACACTTAAAATGAAGACTGGTAGTAAAAGTAAATTGAAATTTGTCTTCCTCTTGATTTAAAGATTGATTTAAGGCCTTTCCTATGGCAAATAAATCTATTTGGATTCATACATGTGTAGTTTTCTGAAGTGAATGCCAACTTTACCACTCTGTTCTGTGCACTTCTAAATATATGCAGCATATACCACTATAAGGTGTAATAAATAGGTGCATTTAAACACATACATTTATTTTACCTCCTAACTAGTTATACAAACATTCTATACCACTTGTCTTCTTGGTCCAGCCACCACAGGCCTCTGCTCTTGAGTCAGGCACCAGTGACCACCACCTCACACAGAGTCACAGCAGAACTGCCTGTTAACACAGCCAAGGTCTCTTTACACACGACTTCTGGGTTTATAAAGCTCAAATATCTTTCTCAGGGTAACTATTATTTATAAGCATTAAAGGTTTTTTGAAATCTGCCCATGTTAAGGCTCTGCAGACAGCTCCTGGGCTTTCTGTAGCAGCAGCATGCTCGAGCAGATGATGGCAGTGCCACTGTTGAACTGAGTCAAAAGATGCTATCATTTTAGGTAGAAGTGTTGATACTAAATAATTCAGTGTATTTCTGGAAGGTAGAAGCCCTCTAACCTTTCAGTTCTCCTCACCAACCAATCTACAAAGAAATGTTGCTAGGAGAAAACTATGTAGGAGTGTGGGAATGGCTCGTCTTCCAGGCATAAAAGTAACTCCTGGTGTCAACAAAGAAAATTAAAACAAGAGACATACAGCTGTAAAAGAAAATATATGCTCTACATGAAAGCACATCAGCAGCTCCATCTGTAAATTTTCACTCACTCAACACATTAGGAAATGTACAGAAAAAATGAAAGGGAGTGACTACAGTGCAAGTAACAAGACTTAGGCAACATCTTAAGAAATGCTCTGTTTTAGTGAAGAATGGAAAAGAAACCAATCTCACAGTACAGCTTGAAAAGCCAGGCCAGTCACCTGGGAAACAAGAAAAAAGGCAAACCAAGAAAATAGGCTATCAGCCTAAGCCTCTAAAACTACCAGAGACTTGTAAGGGAGTGGTTAATAGGCTCTAAAATGATAGAATTGTCTACACCACGTGTGGAACAACAGGTGTAGGAGCCAACCTTAGCACTGGAGAAGATCACTGGCGCAGGAGGTTCAAAGTCTATTGAAATGAAGACCATTACAGGCATTTCTCAAGACATTTCTCTGACTCCAAGGAGCAGTTCAGCAACGGGTTTGTAACAGTGTGTCTTTCCATCCTGAAATTAGAGCAAATAAGAGTTTATTGCTATTTAATGGGCAAATTTCCTCCTTCTCGTGAGAACAGTTAGACCTGAGGACAGGCCTTCAAAATTCAGAGAAGCAGTCAGGATTTTCCAGAGGGTGTTCCCCCACCCCTTGAGATAAGGGGAGTGTACTTTGCTAAAAAGCATGAGACACACAAGCTGCTGACAACAGCTTCAGATTGATCTGGAGAGCGGGAAGAGACGATGGACTTCCCAGGGAAGGAGCAGTTCGATTTCTCGTCAGAGCACTTTGCCCTCACTGTCACTCATTTTGCTCTGGAGCCTTATAAAATCTTTAGCCCAAAACAGGTGGTTTTGTCCCACTAATGATACTTAATTGGAAACCTATTGTTTTTACAGAGAGACTCTTAGGTCTCCTCAATAGGCAGATCGAAATAACATGAGGGAAAAAGGGATTTAAACTCAAAGACACGGGTGACATTTTGTCCATGTTATTACCTCAGCATTAAGTAGTTTATTTTCGTCTCTCTGTCTTGGGCAAAAGTGATTTGGATTTGCCCTTTTAAATAAAAGAAAATAGAGACATTTTAAACAGTTTAAATAAATACACAGTAAAAATTACTCTGGAAACAAATGAGAATGATTTGAAGGTACACAATAAAAAATAGAGATATAGAGAAAATTCTACTTTTTCATTTTGAAGTGCATTTAGAAGGCTTGGAAAAGGTGTTTACATCAGTCTCTTATCTGAAGCCAGGAGCAAGTGTACAATGCAGAAAAAAAAGGAACCAAAAAAACCCCTTTATTTTTCTCTTTGATCCCTTCACAGATCCTTCAGGACAATATAGGAGAGCTTCAGATATTTTCTTTCTCTTAGTCTTGCACCTCTGGAAGACCTCTGAATTTCATATATTCTGTTTTTCCCAGTTGGCTTTTCTTTCTTATCTAGAAAATTTATTCTAATATCTCTACCATTTTCAGCCTGTCTCTTGTTTTGTGGCATTACAGCCACAGTGACTGTCTCAAACTCAAAGTTGAATGAGAGCAACAATATCCCTCAGATGGCCTTTTGATCTCTTAAACAGCCTGAAATGCATTTCTCTAAACCTCTCGCTAATTTACATTGTTTCGTGGGGCCTTCAAGGAAGAGTGAGTAAAACTGGAGAGAGATGAGTGCTCCTGTTATCTTCCCAGAATGGAAGGGGAGCTGCATTGAAATCATCCTTAGGTGCTGCTGCCTCCTCCTGTGGTGCTCTGACTCTGCCACTGTGACAGAGTTCGGCTCTGACCTCGCTGCTTTCCCTCCCTCCTTTGGGGACTCACACAAGATGTGGGAGGCACTGTCTTCCCAGGCTGCTCACAAAACTGGTCTTGTGTTCCCCACAAGCATTGATAACAAACAAACAAGCGAAAAAAACCCAACCAACAAACCCCCTCAAAGCCAAACCCAAAAAACCCAGCCGAAGAACCCCCAAAAAGCCCGAAGCAGAGCTGCCTTCCCTGTGTGTATGATGTATTGATTACCATGGATGGTAATGGCTGCCACAGGGATGCTGAAAGGCAACAAACCCCCAGCTTCACCTCAGCATCACAGCACAAGGCATAAAGGGAAAGGGAGAAACAACAAATATAGAAGACAGTGCAAGGACCTGCTTCACTTGCAGCAATTCACGTGCTGTGGTGGGAGGAAGCTGCTCTGAGCAGAGTAGAATGCTGACTTGGGAGCTGCACTCCTACAAATACATGATACTGCTTGCTTATAAAGTACAAGAGACAACACCACTTAAGGTGTACCTGCTTGAAGGAGGTTAGCAGAGATGCCATCTCGCTTCACATTTCTATTTCTGACTCTATTTCACAAGGTAAGAACTGTCCAGCAACAATTTATCACAACCTCATTAGCAATCTCTGACAACTGCTTTTTCTCCAGCTTTGCTTTCCCTCAGTTCTCACAGTCAAGAAAGAGACAGTTCACAGCTTTCTCTTCCCTGATTTTCTTCTGTTTGTTGGTGTTTCTTTTTTTTTGTGAGAGCCTGCAGTATGTAATGAACGATTGCTGCCAGGAGCACACTGCAAAGTGTGTGTGTGTGACGATTGTGTGAGAGGTTCACAGTCTTTCACGTTCCATAGTATAAGAAGGGAGCCTTTGGGGCACCTCAAAAAGTTTTAAAACACTTGATTTCATTCAGGGAAGGATCAAAGAGTTTCACTAGAAGAAATTGTCTTTGCACACATAAAAAAAGAGAAGCTTTCTAAAGGGATCTTTTAGTCAGATGACAGAAAACCTGCATTTTGAAATACCGCAGGGGTTCTTTTAATAAGTCACTGAAAAGTTCCATTTGACAAGTCAAACCTTGAATTTTTTTTTTCATACTTATTATAGCCAAGGAGGTGCTAACCTAATACAATGGGCAAAGGAGTGTCATCACAATACAATAGACCAGACAGAGTTAGTACAATACTGGGCAATAAGGGATCTCACTATAATGAGTGAGAGGAGCAGTGTCTGCAGCATAAGAAGCATGCTTCAGAAAAGAGAAAAGAAATGTGTTTGGTTTGTTACTGGTCATTTCATAGCTGCAATTGTAACCCAATGCAATGACCTCTAGATGCTGAAGAGTCTTCTTAAAAAAAGCAGAATGATGATTTCAAAGGTTCCCAGGCCAAAAGAAATCATTATGGTACCTAAACTGGAGGCCTCAATAACACAGGCTATAGATTTTTGCACAATTTTGCCTCTATCTAACCTGATAATTCGGAGTTACATCGATGGGGTAAGGCTGAGGCTCTATATTGCTCACATATATATAAGCTCTATATTGCTCACAGTGATGTGCTGCAAAAGCTACAGAAGTATTTAGAGGATGAGATGAGAGAGTTTTCTCTTGACTTCCATTTAATTGTATTTGATAAAAATTTTCATAAATTAAGTCTGAAATCCCTACTTTTTTGGGTCTATGTTTCCATAATCTTTATCATATTATTTGCCCTCAAGTTACTTTATTCCATTTATACTTATGCTCAAATTTCAAGGCTCACTAGTTCCACCTCAAGATAATCCTAGAGAAAGCATGAAGAGTGTTTGGCTACTTGAACATTCCCACCCATCCCATCATTCTAAAGCACAACATGGGCAAAAGATGCTCACAGGAAATCCATACAATATGCTCTATGTAAATCTCCCCAGGTTTTCAGCAAACTACACTCTGCAAATTTATGTGACCTACTTTTTCAGATTGCTCAACACATAAGAGTACCCTTGCTGTCAATCAAATGGCAGCTGCAAATATAATATATGCCCCTGATTTGGGAAGAAAAGAACGATGGATAACTTGAATAAAGCTTGGGCAAGGTGGAGAGGAGAATGACATAAGTATGAGTTCAAATTTACAGCACAGCTATAGCAATGCTTGGCTGGGGAAAAAGTGCTGCTCGTTCACTTCACACCACAATGAAATATGTGGGGTAGAATGGTGACATTAAGCATAATTGTAGTATACAGAGATGCAATTTGGATCACTTAGATATGCATCTGACAGGTATCTGAAAGTCCAAGTAGCACCTTTCCTGATTACTGAGTAGCTCCAGTAAAAAGCTTCATACAGAACAGGTTCATGCTTGAAAATACCTATCAGCAATCATAATGTATGATACACCAACTTTTCTGATGTGGATTTGAAGAGGAGGCAAGCAAAGTATGTTTGTGCAGCGTAGTTTAAGAAGAAGTGGGCTCTGGACCTGACCTAAGCACTTCTGGACCTGATTTTTTAAACATTTTTAATAGCTTAGTACTGATGAAAAATAGCTTTTTTATTTAGCACAGAAAAGCTGTAGTGGTATATAAATTTTAATTCAAACATGGCAAAACACTGCAAAGTTAAAAACTGAATGAATACACAAGAATGAAACCAACCTGGCTTCAGTAAGGCCCAATTTACAGCTACCAAGAAAAAAACCCTGTGAAATATTTCTGAGATCCAAGTGCTAAATGGCCTGCAGGAGCCCAAAAACTTGGTTTTGTGGTTGAGGCAGTGGGTTAAGCCTGAGAAGAACTGGTTTCAATTTATGGATCCATGCTGGTCTTGGAGCAAATCACACTTAATACAAAATGTGGATAGTATGTCATGCCTGTTGGACTATAAATGCTTTAAGGCAGGGAAAATCTCTCACTAGGTGAAGCCTCAGCATCTACCTCAAAGAAATATCTATCTTGACTGAAAGGTTGAGGTATTTCTGTATTGGAAATACTGATCAATAACAAAAACAAATATTGCTGTTTTTTCCCAGCCTGCCCTGGTTGCTGGAGCTTATCTCAGACGTGAGATTGGGTGCACAGATTTTCTTCTGCACTTAGCTTTGTTTTGATGCTGGAGGCAGACAGCTCCTGATTGCTGATCAAGATCAAGAAGGCTGGCAAAGAAGAAAATGAACCAGAGTTGTGAGGGAAAACAGGAAAGAAGAAGGAGCTGACAGAAGAAAATGAGCTGCTGAAGATATTCTGGTCTGCAGATGGTGAAGGGCTTATCCCAAGCAATTTCCACTTCAGCATCTAGCACTAGCTGGAACAGAAAGTTCCCAGGGAATTGGAAAATGTTGTTTTCACCTCAAAAATAACCCAAATATAGGGCTGATGATTAGGTGAAAAAACCTTCTTATGTATTCAAGTACCCAGAGTTCAGAAGGCAGGTAGAAAGCATAAGAAACAGCAAGGATGAGAGCTCTAAGTCTCCTTTTTCTGGCCAGCACTCAGTGCAAAAATTAACCCTTGCTCTAAATTCCCCTCACCTTGTTCCTGTGGTTGATGCTTCAGTGCAGTCCTCACCACCCTACTTCTCACATCCTTTCCTCTCAAAAATCCCTGCTCCTGCCAGATTGCTGTGCCTTGCTTCTTGGACACGAGCTGACACAAGGGATGGGGGTTAATGGTTTCAGGAGACATGTGCTTTTTGTTCTGAAGGGAGATGGCAGAGGTTAGAAAATGAACCTCCCACCCTTCTATCAGTGCTACACTTCTCTAAGGGACATTTGGAGTATAATGTGGTGGGAAGACGTGTTACAGATGGATGAAACATGGTGAGAAGTTGGTTTTATCTGCCTCACATTAGACATGGAGGCAGAAAGGACAGCAGTTCCTGGGCATTAGGAGTAAGGTTTACTTGGCAGTGGTTTTGAAACTCGGTCACATATTTTTTGTTTAACAGCTTACAAGATAGTGTATTGTAAGATTGAGTGAGTGTTTATGATCTGTGTTGGAAAAGGACTATGGGGTGAAAGTTGCTGCTGGATGGTTTCAACTTATGTCTGAAAGGCTGGCAAGGATGAAGGAGGCACTATTTAGTTTGGCCTTTAACCCTGGAGAACTGGACACTGACCACCCCACATCTGCTCTGTGGCTCCTCCTGGGGCAGAAGAGTAGCTGCTACCATTTCACAGCAGGACTCAACACACAGTAATTACTTCACGCTGGTGTTTTTGGAGGAGGACAGCAACTTCCTTCAGATTATACAGGCACATGCATTTATTGCTGAGGGAATGGAGCTTCCCATTAAGTGCTTCTCAACTCAAATAGCTCTGATTGTTCTGTCTTCAAGGTGTGAGGTGTGCTTTCTTTTGTGAAAGCATACAAGAAAAGACCTATACTACCAAACCCAACTTTTCTTGCTTCTTATCCTTTAAAGGCTTAGCAACATGTTCTTATTTAAAAACAGTTATCTTTATGTAGTAGCTGGATCTTTTCATAAGCTAATAGTTGTAAAGCACTGTCTACTTTGCTTAATGATACTACTTTCCTAATATAAAATAGGGCTAATGGGTGTCAAATGTGAAAGTAATATTCCTGCAATTTATCACTTAAGCCTTCTTTCACTCTTTTGGGGTGAATTGTTGTATTTTTAAAGGGAAGTTGATTGCCTTGAGTGAATTCTTTTATTCTTCCACATTAAGAATTCACGAATGAAGCCAATAGCTGCAACACAATCTTCAGTTGCTTGTCCCACCAATAACCTCAGCTGTATCCTGGAGGGTAAACTCACACTGCATCAATCAACTGTCTCCGTGATCTGTAGCACAACCATGTGAACTGTGGCTTACACTGTGTTCTTGTTTGCTCCCTTGACTTCTGGCAGTGGGGAACTCCACAAATATGAATGAACTGTGACTAAGTTTTCTGGTGTGCTGTATTTCATGTGATTGGGAAATATTGTCACTAGAAAGAATATAGACACTTACTCTGAGTTCAGAACCAAATGCCAGTGGTCAAATGGTCCTTGTGCACCTTTCTTCTCTGGTCTCCTGCTCTCTCAGTTGTTGTAAAGTGTTGGGCCAGTCCAGTTAAAGAGATTCTGGGAGATGAAAGAGATCTCAGTTAGGGGACAGTTTGGAGTACTCAATTTTTTAAAATAACCCAACCCCAGCCCAGCACTATAAAACTGAACTGGGAAAGCCAAAGAGGACAGAAGTTTAAGGGTACACTAAGATTGCACCTGCAAATGAGTTAATTCACTTCTTTCCATGAGCAAACCCTGTGCTTCTATTCCCAGATGAGAAATAAACACACCACATTGAGCAGGCAGACAGCCAAGTGCCCAGACTTAGTGTAACTGTGTGTGTCTACAAAGCTCATACAGAGAAAATGGAAGCTGTGAACGTGGACTTCAGCCTGACTTTGAAAGCCAGAGCTGTTGTGGAGGACAACTAATCAACCAGTGGCTGGTTATAGCACTTTGTACAGCAAAAAAATATTAATACTGCTAGTTTAAAACACCCCCACCTCCAACCAAAAAATAATGAACAGTTACTTAGTGTTTTCAGGAAAACAACAAATGGAGATGCAAATAAGTGGATCCCCCTTTGCCATTGAAACTGTATTTAGGAGAAGCTGCTGTGGCTTCAGTTCTTTTGACCTCAATGGCACAGAGGAGATACAATGTGCAAACAAATAATCTTTTGTGAGATAACAAGCAGAATATCTAAAAATACAACTCTGAGATGGCTTCTTACAAATGATCTTAGAGGAAGAGGAGCTGGTACCAGAAAAGAAAAAAAATAAATAAATGAAAGTGGTTGAGAAAGGAATGACAGATGTGCAGGTTGTATGAATAAAAAGCTAAAAGTCCTGTGGAAATAATTGATTTTTCTGATTCACCACTGACATCTCTTAGAAGTTCCTGAGGAATTTCATGTCCAACTGAACCTAATTCTGTTTTCCAGGAATTATCCACAATTGAAAGAAATATCGCCTGGGATTAAATAAAAGCGTTTAATGTTATCTGAATTATTTTTTAAACTTTGATTTGAGGTATTTTCTCAAAGCAAAGATGTCAAAAATTGAAATAAGTACTTCAAAACAAAGGGATTGACTAATAGGGACTTAAGCATCACAGCTAAAATTGAAGAAAGAGAAGAATAAGTAATGATGGCACCTTTCACTAAATGAAGCAGGAACAAGGTCTGGGATGTGGAAAATCCAGGCTTAGATTTCACCTCTACCGAAGCTGCAGTGCAGATATTAATCTATTTCTCCTTTCCTATCCTCATGTTATTTATTCAGACAAACATTCAGTAAGGGTTTATTCACATGCTCATTTTTCAACATGTTACAAAACAATGTCTGTAGACCCCAGCTGAGATCAGGGTCCCATGTAGAGCAGAGAGTGTACATTAGTGAGATGTTATTAGTGAGATGTTATTAGTGAGATGTTATTACTGAGATAACCTCCACACAGAGGAGAGAGATCTGCTTCCTGTTCTTAAGCTGTGGCAAGACACAGAAAGACTAAAGCTTTCTTGTTTGTCCAAAGCAATCCCTGGAAACTGGGGTCAGAAATCCCAAGCCCTGGTTCAGTGGCTTTTCTGAAAATTATTCCATAAGACACACTCTGAAGACTCCCTGTGATGTCCCTCCGCCCCTTCGCTCCTTAGTGCTGAGACTCCAGGAAAGCTCTGACCAGATAACCTTGATTGACAAAACATTTTACATGGACAAGGGCAAGGTAAACTTCCCTGGACCAGTCTGCAGTGTCATAAATGTTTGCAGAATTGACTGTTCCCTCCAGAGGCAGCCCCATGCCTCGCTGTCCTTGCTGCATACAAATGAAGTCCCTGCACAGCTCAGCCGAGCGCGTGTGCTGGGGGGTGACCTCCTGTTTGGTGACATCCATCAGTGAAATGCTCTGTCTGAAAATCACCTGCTACATGAATTTTTACTCTGATTTCACTAAACCCCAATCAATAAGGGCACGTAGCTTTAGTGTTCTCCTATACCTGCTCCCTGAATAAAGCCAATGAAATATTTGTGCAGACTTTTGTGATTCTTTTTTAAAGGCCTGACCAGAAATTGGAACGTGGCAGGAGCTCTAAGGAGGGGGCTACTGACAAGCATCATTGCTTGCACAGCAACTGCAAAGTCCTCCCTTCTGGGCAGAGGAAAAGGAAAAATCAACTGAAATGTGAATAAACACTTAGAAAAAAAATCTTGAAATATTAATTTGGCATAAGTCAGTATTGTACGCTCTGATGCTGGACCCTAATGAGTGTGTAATTCTGATTAAAATAAAGAAACATTACAGACAGCTGTTCAGATATAAGCATATATCCCAGTCCTATTTATATTTGCATAGGAATTTGTGAAAAAAAATTCTCTGGGCATGATAATTGTAAGTATTTTATGGGGGAATTCTGGTTTTCCCTTTAAAAAGCAAAGCCATAAACCAGTATGTTTATGCTTTAATTATGGAAAGATTAGGTACCCAGTGGAAACAATGGCTCACTCTGCAATCTAATTAGAAAATTGGGGCAAATCAAAGGAAAGTGCAAGTGGCAGTTTCAAAGCAAAAGGAGATTCCCCTGTACTGAATGTGTCATTAAGCACCATGTGCCCTGGCTACTGAAAAATTCCTATGACTAATTGGGGAACTAATGAAAGAAATTGCCACTAAAGTTAATACAGAGCTGTCCCACTTGGACCTAAAAAAGACCAAATGCCCCTGGTGGCAACACTGAGAAAATGTAATAAATGCATATTGTTTTCTGAATTTCATTCTTAGGTATTGTCTTTCAGTTACAGACAGGATGTGTGGCTTTGTAAGAACAGCAGTGCCAATGTGAGACAGGGGGGGTATTATTCCTAAATGTTACATTATTGTTCTTAAAACATTCTTCTGCTGAGAAACAATACAGCAAGATAAAAACAATGGTAGTATACTCAGGAGAAAAAACAATGGCTTTAGAAAAAAACAACTCTGGGAAATGGGGAGGAGGCTTTGCAAAAGAGCTCTTGTTTTGCTTTGCAAGGGATTACTTGGCATTGAAGATATGAAATGTCTAAGAGCATTTATAGGAGCTAGTCAGATGTTTGCTAAATAGTTACATGTCTGACATCAGGGACAGATGATAGTAACTTCCCTTGCTCCAAGTTTTTGAATCTATTAAAGGTGTGGCTAAAAGATAGACATATCTGCTCATATTTATTATTGTTCTGGTGAAAGAAAGACATTTGATTAAGGCAATCAGACTCTCCAGCTACAGAAGTTACCTGCTACTCTTCAGTGTTCAATAAGTTTGTTAACTTATCTCAAGCATTAAAATTGGTTGTTTCCCTGTCTAAACATCCTTCATCTTCTCTCCAGTTCTCTTACCTTTTGCTCCTGTTTTATTCCCTAACTCCGTTTCCAGCTGTCCACAATTATAAAAGTAAATGATTTCAATATGATGCAAAAGAGTAAACAAACCCTTGCCCTGCAATTGTTCTAGGCACTGTGAAAGAACAAATAATCATTTTGACAGGTAGACAGGAGACAGGTCAAAGTGATCTGCTGAAAATCTGCCTTCAAGAAAGGTCGGCAAGGCAAAGCTTCTTTCTCCTTTATTTTCTTCTCTTCTCCCTTTGTTTTCTATCCTTCTCCCTCCCCCTCCTAAATTTCAGGGTGACCCAACAGCATTCATAGATATTGAGCTAAAATAGTCAGTGACTTTGCTCACAGCACACCATTTCTAAGGTAGATACTGCAGAAATATGTGATTTTTTCTGTATTTTTTAAAGTAATAGTATGAGATCCCCTTGCTTTTGCATAATGATCTAAAGAGCCATTTCCATTTTATTAAAATATTACAATAAAATATACTCTGAACAGTAAATACTTGGAGATAAGACAGTTAGAAACTTTATTCCAAGAGGAAAAGTCTGGACACTGGAATGTAGTTCAGTTCACCAACTTTAGCTTTCTACTTCTCACTATGGCAAGGAGAGATCTCATCCAGTTAAAACAAGGTACCCATTTGAAATTATAATTCAGAGCCCTAAAATATTAAGCTTAAAAATACATGCAAGTACTGCAAAGTATTTATAGAGAAATCTAAATGTATTACATATATGTTTATCTCAATGTGAATAATATATTTTAAAATTCTTTTTAAGGACCTCCTGTCCCTGTTTCTGGATATTCATTAATGTTCTCAAGCTTTGGCCCTCCCCCATACTGTGAAGATCAGACTTTTCTCCCCTCTGATGGCAGCTGGCACCAATCATCACTTTCCAGTACCTGCCCTGTTTTAGTTGGTTTGTGGACAGCCTTATCCTGGTGTTGGGACAAAGGGCACTCGGGGCCTGTGTGATTCCCGGGGGATTGCAGCAGGTCCTGGCCACAGTGCCCTGGGAGCAGGGGAGGGGCTGAAAGTCCCAGTGCCCCTCTGGCCAGGGCTGCCACATGGGGCATGGAGGTGTCAGGGTGCACTGATGGCCCAGTGCTGGTCACAGGCTGGGACTGTGTCTGTGTGTGCAGGGAGGTGGGTACCAGGAGGCACCACCAACCCCCCTTACAGACCTCTGTGTAGGTCTCAACTACACATTTGCTTGTGCTATTACTTCTCACGCTGGCAGGCTTAAACTACCAAGGGTAATTCTGGGACAAGCTACAATTACAATTTCTTTATGTTGTGGAGACATGACCTTTGACTATTTGATTGCAACTGGCTCTGGATCAGGGCCTGTAGCCAAAGCTTTGTCGCTCACATAACATGCAACACTCTCTGCAGAGCCTCCAAGTATAAGCCATCACTTCTCTGATCTAAAATACACATAAGTGCAATGAGCTGTGAGATCCTCCAGCATTTCACAGCATATAGAAGAGATTTATTATCAAAGATTTTCTGTTTGCAGATAGAGAATTATACAGAAGGCCAAATTTTTAGCTTCCATGAAGCGGTGAAGTTCAGTGTAGAAGAAGGGGTGAACTCTGGTGCATGTGCTTGCCCATGGGGACACACCTTTTCCATGTGCCCCTTGGTAGTTCTGTGAGGATCTTTGAAGGAGCTGGAAAAACCTGACACAGTGATTGTGGGTTTACAGTCCAGTTTTGGTTAAAACACAACTGCTAAAAGAGTTGATATGGGCATTCCACATTCTGTTGCTAGAAAAATTTGGGTCATGTCTTTTACATACAGAGTGAGGGCAAATTCTTATTAGTAGTCCATACATACAACAAAATTGCACTTCTGAGTTCACAGAAGAATTGTGGCTAAGAGCAGTTCAGCAGTCAGAGTGCTTCAAGGGGTATGTCAGCATCTCTGCTCCAGGCACAGCACAGGGCTGTCTGGATCACTGAGACTCTGCTCTCAGCTCTTCTGGGCTGTGCAAGCCAGGGACCAGCCTCCTGCAGCTCCAACAGCACAGTGGGTCTGTGAGAGGAGCACTGCAGCCCCCAGTGTACTGAATAACATCCAATCTGTCAGCATCAAAGAACAACCCCAAAAAACTCTCACAAAAGCAACTGCATTGTCAACCTCTACGCAATCCAGTTTATCTGTCACACATGCTTTGAGAAAACATCAACCTATTAAACTCAACAGAGTCAACTTCACACTTACTAAAAAGAGACCAGAACACAATGAATATATTTTGGTCATGCACAGCACAATATTTCTTCCCCACTGCAGTTATGCTACAAATGCACTTTATGTGAGTAGATCTCGTTAGACAAACAGGCCTTTGCAAAACATTACAAATGCAGCAGAGTATAATGAGTGCACCTCCAGAGAGGATATTCTAGTACCCTCCAGGCCTTGATTGGGCAGCTTGTTTAAACATCAGGTTAAATCCTTTTTAAGTGAAGTGCCTTATAGAAGTTTTGCAGCAGTGCTCTTAATGACTGCAAAAAAACCTGTCAGGAAAGGGAGTGAAGTCAGTTCTAATTTTCTTCCCCTTTTTCAGCTAACTGCTCTAACAAACCTAATTCCCAGTTTTTTCAGACACACGAATTCCATGTGGACTTAGAGGGAAATACATCCTTCTCCCTCTCCCAACAAGCATCCCCGCGATGCTACCCCACCTCCATCGCCTGGGACAGCCCCTTGTGGTGGCACCGGACCCAAATCTTGTGCCCCCTTCGCCTCGGGCTGGGTTTTGCTCTGGGTCCCTGAGTGTCCAGGGGTTTCCAGCTGCTCCCAGGGGTTTCCAGCTGCGCCCAGCTCCTCCCGGCAGGTGGCACTCGGGCTCCGCGCCTCGGGGCGCCGGGACGGGGCAGAGAGCCTGAAATCCTGGGCTGAAATCATCCTCAGCAGCATCTGCCCTGAGCTGAGGGGCAGGGGGAGGTCCCGCAGCACCCTTCCCACAGCACCCTTCCTGCAGCACCCGAGGGGAGGCTCCTGGCTCAGAGAACATCACTGCAAACCCTCGTGGGAGCAGAATTTAAAGCACAGTTATTATCCTCAGGGGGAAATCTCTGCATCGAGAGGGGAAAAAAAAAATATATATGCATACTGTAACTCCTACTAGTGTTAATGGGAATTATGTGTGTAGATCCCCAAATTCCAGCGCACAAAGATGAGAGTGTCCCCGTAAGGGTCTGAGTTATGCACCTGAATTAAACCTGACTGTTGGGAAACTCATAATGCTGTGGCACTTGTTATAGATTTAGACTTACTAGGCCTAAGTTTCCCCTGAAACAACAGAGCCTGAAGTGTTGTTTGTTCCAGCATATTATTTTGTTAGATGTGATAATCAGTTCACAGCAGGGCTGTGAGAGGCTACTCAGCTTGTTGACAATTCTGGGTTCCATCCAGCTTCCAGCAGCTACTGAAACATCTCCAAAGGCCACAGAGGGGACTCCCAAACCCAGCTCCTCAGTAAAACGTGGCCAGCACATGTCTAAGGAGGACAGACAACAGGACAACTCTTTCCCAGGGGCAGAGTTACCTGTTCTGCCAAGTGCACTCCCAGCCCAAAGCAAAGAATACAGATGAGACTCAGCAGAGGTGCTGATGTTCCCAGCTCCCTGTATTTTGCCAGGTGGATGAGAATTTTTTCTTATGAGTTCTATGCCTAAAAACAGCCTGAGATGGAGGAGGAGCTGCAAATCTCTTCTCCTTGACTTACTCTGTAGTTTATTTCTGGAATACTGGAATGGCTACTCTGTAGTTTATTTCAGGAATTATGTGACCTAAGGGTATAACTTCCATTAGCATCACCCTTGAATGAGGAAGATGCCTTTCACAGAAGCTTTTGTCCCACATTTATCATCTCAACCTCAGATCAGATTTAATCCCAGGGTATCCCTTCTTTCAAGGTTGCACATTTTCCCTCGTGTCTGGAAGGAAGGAAACCCTGTCCTGACCCTCATGTGTCAGCAGCTGGATTTGGTGCTGCAGGAGAGATGCCATGGGGTTGGGGGGCTCCTAATGGGGAAACACGTCCAAAGGAGCCACATCTATGGCTTCAGCTCAGGCTCTTCCTTCCTCTGAGCCACCCCACATGAGAGCAGCCTGGTGTGCCCTTTAATCCTGCACTGTCCCAAGGTCAGGCTGAAGCAGAGCAGCACCACCAGATTTCAATACCAGTCACAGAGACAGGGAGTTGCTTTATTCTGAACAAACCCTTAATCTATTGAGTTATTTGGAACAGCGCAGTTAATTATTTTTAAACTCCACTCTCCTACCTTAAGCCTGGGTGTGACTCCAACAAATTCAATTTCAAATCTCATAATGGAATAAAAGTATTGCCTGTCCTCATTAAAAACACTGCAAAAGCCACAGAAGCAGCACTGTGTTCCCTGTAATGATTTGTTTTACTGATAGATCAAACAGGCTGTTGACTGCATCCAACAGCCTCTTCTAATAAGATAAAGAAGTTGTACATCTTATTGATCATAAAGCAAATTGGGTTTTTTTGTCCCTTTTGGTTTTTTATTGGCTAAAAAAAAAAAAAAAAAGGAGGACTTAGGCCTTTGAAATTCCAGCTTGCCATGACATTACAATGAATTATAATCCTAATCTATCCATGCTTCCTCCAAGGCCTGACCCATTCGGCTGCCTCACAAGCATTTACATACATATTTTCAGGAGCTTTTTATTCAGGAACAGCAGCAGACTGGAGAAAGAGGCTGAATGGGCAAGAGATCTCGAGATCCTGGACTTTTAAGGGTCTTGCAATATCTTTTCTCAAGCTGAGAGCTCGAGGCAGACATCTTTGGGAAAGGTTCTTAGTTTTTCATTACACAGGTGGTGAAATTTTTAATCCTTTCTGGCTCTGAAGATCTATGTTCCAGAACATCCTGGGGATGGAGCTCATGTTGCTGAAATAAATCTAATGCTTTCTAGATCAATATTTAGGGTCAGATCTGACAGAAGCTCAAGGCAAATCAAGGAGGTTTTTAAAGGCCAGCCACCAAAATCAGGACCCCCAAGTCTGCTCTCAGCATCTTTCTTGCAAACCCAAATGTCTCCCTGCCTGAACTCAAGCTGTGCAGACATCTCCAGCTCTGCCTGAGCCTTTGCAATGGGGATCTGTGGACAGGCAGTGCCTCAGGAGCTCTCAAGTCCTTTGCCTGACCCTGTTTGAACGAGGAGGCTGGAGAACACCTATGGAGCAGAAAGGCAAAGAGAGGAATTTCCTGTCCCTTCCCTGACACATCTTTGTGGGTAAGAAAGCTGGAGCACCTGACTCTGTCAGTAAAGCTGAACAGTTGAGACAGCAGCAAGAAGGAGCCCTGACTTCTGGTCTCAGGGCTGTTTTTGTTCTGTTGCTCTTCCTGCTCTTTTCCTGCTCACCCGTAGCCGTGACAAATGGGGGTGGGGGGAAGTTTTGGAAGGAGCTGTCAGAGCACAGGCTTCCACCTACTGTCTCAGTGCATTTCCAAAGGCAGACACATCTGGGCCCCTCTTGGCCCCACAATTTTTTGCTTCAGCAGCTGAGATTTGTCAGGAGAACATACCCCTCTGTGCTGAGCTCATGGGTTGGTGTCTGGAAACCACTCCCAGCAAGTGAGAAGTGCAGCTTTGAAGCCTTACAGCAGCTGGAGCACGTGCTCCCTGGACCCACTGCTCCTGGCTGCAAGGCACTTCAACAGAAGTGGATCAGTGTCACCACTGTGTAGAAAACAACCCTTGCTCTCTTCTGAAGCAGCTGGATGTAGGTTGTATCTCTCAGAAATGCTGGATCCAGCACACAGGACCTGCCTACCATTCACATCTGCATGGACAGGACAGAGCATCCCTGTGCTTCTCCTTTTCCTATCTAGTTGGTGTATATGAGAAAATAATACAAAATATCAGGTCCCACATCACCCTGAAAACATCAGTCTGGACCAAGAATATTATCCATGTGACCCTTTGCACATCCTCATCCTCAGCCTCTATGAGTAAGGAGGAAAGCACACACACCTCAGAGCCCACAGCAGGTGGCAAGGGGAGCCCTGCACTGGAAACTCAGATTCCAATTGCTTCAGGGTGGGCAATTCCTGAGCTGCTGCCCAGAGAGTGATAAGGCACCACGACCCAATGCTGTTTGCCTGGAACCACTGTGGGATTTTGATGAGCCTCTGTCCCCATGAGGGGACCAGCCCCCAGGTCTGCATGGCTGCTCTGTCAGTGTGGAAACTGGATCAGAAACCCAGCTCTTCAAAGTGGCAATATTCCCATGAATTCCCAATTCCCATGAATATTCCCAGTGACCAGCTGATTACTCCCACAGTCTGGCACCTCTATACCTTATTTTATTTTAAACTTGGTATCTGAAGTAGTTTAGTAACTCCACCATAGATTTCAGTGGGAGTGTTTGAGCTTAGGAGACTGGTTTGAAAACGTTGACCAAGTACATGGGTTATTCCCAGATAACATCCATGGAATCACAAAGAGGATCAGTTAAAAGCAGCTTGCAGTGCAACAGCTCGTGCTGTCTCTGTCCCACAGGGACTGAAAGCACTTTAGTTTCCTGTTTGTTGATCGGGTGCTTTCTCCAGTGCCCAAGTCAGTCAGACAAAGAAAAAAAAATTAACAGAGCTTCATAGAAATATTATATTCTTTCCTAGAGTGGAGGCAAAACAAACAGAAGTTTAAAGTAAACAATCTCTACCAGCAGATCTTTTCCCCTTTTATTGCATGAATTACAATGCCCTTCAGCCAGCAGAAGGCAGAGAAAGTTCTGCCAGGAAAAAGAGTTATTTGAAAAAGTTTACTTTAAACTTTTGTTTGCTTTGCTGCATACACACACACACACAAAAGAAAAAAGAATAGAGACCCTTTCTTCTTCCACTTTAGTGCTAGGTAGAAAGAAAATGGATTTCTCTTTATTGACTGGGATGTGGTTGGCAGAAGTAAAGGCAAGTTTCCTCCTGGTCATGCCTCTGTGCTCAACTATGACCTGGAAGAACATGGGGAGAGATAAAGCAGGACTGTCCTGCTCACCAAGGACATGCAGAGCAGTGTGAAAAAACAAATACGAGTGTCTCTGATCATTCTACTGAGATAAACAAGCACAAAGCTACCAAACAGCATAATTTTATTCTAATATAACTCTTCAATGAAGCTTTTTCTTCTAAATCTCTGTCTCTTTTGTTATTGATGCCAAAAATTACAGTCTCTTTTCATTCTCATTCTTGTAAGTCTGGAGTAACTGGAAAAGAGCTAAAAAAGCTCTTTGTTGGCTAGGACACAATTCTGACTAAAAAGTAATATGTTCTCAAAACAAAACCCATCACCTTTTGTGAAAAATGTTCCCATTTCTGACTGGTTCTAATGTTTTCATTTGAAACAGACTCCTTGATCAGAAGTTAATAAAAGTGTGTTGTGAAATATGCAGAGCATTTTATAAAATGTATAAGAAAAATAGGGTGGTTTCCGGAAGACTTGATAATAGGTAGAATAAGAAAAAGAGACAAAGGAAGATAAAAAAAGATTTGTAGCAATGCATAAGCAGGGGGGATAAAGCTGAATAGCAGTTGGATTAGTGCAGCATGAGTTTGTTTTTAAAGTACATCCCTTTTCTGCACTTCCACCCTCTCCTGTTTGCCCCACAACCCTGACCTTGTTCCTCCCCATTTCAAAAGAGCCGCCCCTTCTTATTTCCCTCCTGACCTGCATTCCTCACCGCTGCCTGTAACGAGGCGATAAAGGCACCAGTAAACCCGGCTTGCCTAAGATCAGGAGATAGGGAGGGTGATGTTAGCAAATTAACCGATTGGTATAAAACAAAAGAGGGGGGGAAAAAAAAGTTGTCAGGAAGCCGAGAACTTTTGAACCCATTTAAACAAATAAGTGGCAGAGGGGCAGGTTTGTGTGCTACAGGAATAGCTCCTGAAAGAGTCAAGCCAGGGCTTGGAAGCTGCAGTCAGATGCAGGCTCTGAGAAGAGCCCCTGGAAGGGGAACAGCTGTTTAAGAGAGAGGAGTTCCTGCCTTGCAAGAGGCAGGACACGATGGGATGTTCCCCACTGCTGTTTCTGGCCCTCACAGACATGATCTCCACACCCTCCACCACCTGTAGGGAGACACTGAAGTCTCTCTGTGCACCCCCTGCGTGATTATGTGTCCAAGGGCCCTGTGCTGTACTGCAAATAATTGCAGCAAGGCTTTGAGACACACACAGACTCATTTATTTAGTACTACTACCTGGCTTTCCTGCTCCTCCACCAGCACTGGGAGGGTTAATGCCTTCCTCCTCGGCTGGCCTCCAGAGATATTGCCCTCTGTGGCTCCAGATGGCTTTCAGAAGTCTCCGAAGTTTTGCTGCCCTCATTAGTGACAGATGTGGGAGTTACAGTTTGAAATTTGGGGTCCCTAAAGTAAAAGCATAAAGAAATCCCAGGAACCCCCAGAAGCACTCCTAACTGTGCCAGTGGCACAGATCACAGAAAACATGCTCTCACAGTGCTGAACACGAGGCTTTATTATCAACCACATCACTTTCCTTCTCCACCACCACTTTGTCTCAGAATTCCAGGGCAGCCTCCCCCTTGGCTTTTGGTCCTCCCCCAGAGTGTGGCACCTCACTGCAGAGGGCACACTGGGTACAGGCCTGGCTGGGTACAGGTCTGCTGAGCTGCATGTGCTGGAGAACCCGCCACCCCGAGGGCACAGCCTGCCTCAGCCACAGCCACATTTCTGTCTGGATTCTGCCCTGGAACCAGCCCTGCTGTTCCAGCACATTCATTTCAGCTGACACCTAAAGAACACACAATCACTGCCTTCGTCATGACAGTTGGACGTAATTTTTCATCACCTCCGTGCTGGAGAACTACCTCCAGAGCCATGCCTTTGTTCCAAACTCTGTTCCTCTTTCCCTGATGTAGAAAGGGCAGATCTGCAAGGTGGCTGCAGTCCTGGAGAGGACATTTGCTTTGTTAAGCAGCCTGTAACACTCACACCCAGAACCTGACAGGCAAAGCCTCTGAGGTCAGCTGGCACTGGCACCATACAGGGCTTGGAGAACAGATTATTCCCTCATTGTCACTACATACAGCCCTTGACCAGCAGCTGCTGTGCATGGAACTGTCATATGTACCATCCTCCATTAGTATTGCTTCAGTTTTGGTCTGGGGAAGAGGCCTAAAGCAGCCATTCAACATGGGATCCTTTCTGAATGGGCTTGAAGTAGATGGTACACAGCAGGGAGAATCTAACTTTTTACTCATTAAAGTAGTTAAGATAACACTGCCCCCTTGAGAGGATGGCTTACTTTAAGACATGGATTTATGCAACTGTTGTACACTACCAGTGAGCACAGAGCACATTTCTGCTCATCCTTCCCTGCACAGACACACAACACAGAGAAAACACCTCTGAAATGGATGCACCTAAGGTTGTCAGATCCAGAAGGATGCTACTCATTTGTAGCTCACAGCCCATGTATTCCACATTATCTTTCTGAAGAAAACAATAGTTTTAAAGGAGGAAACCCAACCAAACAAGGACAAAACCTGACTAAACAAGACCATTCAAGCCATGCAACAGTATAAGCAGATCTCACAGGCTCACGTGGTTTCATGAAAGCTGTGCCCAACCACAGGGTCTTTCCCTTTTTCTCTCTTATTGTAAACTTTTCCTGCTATTCCTGCAAGATTACACTGATTCACTAATCTAGACTAAAAAGTCTAGAAATGCTGCATAGAAATCATTCATTAAAAAGATAACACACAGGATATAAAAGGGAGTTTCTTCAAGAGTCAGGTGGGTTTTTTTCCACTTCTATTTAACTGCAGGGGAGACACCCTTGCAAATTTACCATTTGATGCTTCTCTCATTTTCCCAATACTCCATAATCTATTTGTGTTTCCTCCAGACTCCAACTCTCCTTTAAGAGCTACCACATCCTCTTCTCCAACACTATTTCCCTTTTCTTTTGACAAATTCAGTTATTCAGGCAGGGAAAAGTGCAGTTCCCTAGACAACACCTCAACTATCTGTTTTGCTCCAGAATTTATTTTTCTATCTGTTTTTTTCTTTGAAAAGTTTACATATTAGGATTAGGACACATTCATGCTTTTACTTGTTTACCCACCAAGCACCACCATTTTTACCTTTGTGTCCTTGTTGCAGCACTGATGTTCTTTCCTCCAAATCCAAAGGTTGCACTCCAGTCTTCTCAGCTGTGCTGGGGGGTTGGACTGGGCACTGGAAGGCAGCTGCAGCTGCACCCCAGAGGGAGGGTCTTTGGGTATTTATGTCCTCATCAGGACCTGCCACAGGAGGGTGGACACGTGTTCCTACCACATCCATTTCCAGGGGGAGGCCATGGGCCACTGCTTCTGAGAACAAGGAGTCAAACCCCAAAGTCTTTAGGAGTTGTGTTATAGGCATCAAAGCAGAGCTGAGCACCAGAGGGAAGATTGTCCTTCACTAGGACATGCACTGTAATTTCAGTGAGGATATACTTGGCTTTTGTCTGCTTCAATGAGACCCACTGCCAAGGAGGTGTTCAAGCTGCCTCTCCCTTAGCTGGCATCCACCCTAAATGGGTTACAGATGCTACTAATTTCATTTAGGGCCTAACCCCTTGGTGACAGAAGACATAACTTGTGCACAGGATGAGTCCTACCTGGTTATTTGCAATTGGTATTTCTGCAGCTCTCTCACACAGCCAGGAGCACGTTTTCAGTTTGAGAAGTGTGACCTGATCTTTCATCTCTAACATAGATGAGCTGCTACTAACGTGGGTAAGGTGGGCATTTGTAAGTGGGGTGGAAACCCCCATGTGTTAAGTGACAGAGACAAAATCAGCAATGGCTGAGGAGTGGCAAGAAAAGCAATGTGAAGTTCACTTTAAAAAGAAGAAAAGCTCATAAACATGACTGAATGAGAAGCAGCTGAACGAATTCCACTATTGATAATGAGCAGGAAGCCCAGTGCTTGGGATCATGAGTTTATGCAAATCTGTTATTGCTGCAAATTGGCATCCTAAGACCCTGATCATACAACACTTGCACATATGCTTAACTTTATGCACATGAGCAGCCTCATTAACGCCAGAGACTTAGTCGTGCGTAAAACTGAGCAAATACATGAGTGTTTGTAAGACTGGGATTTAAACACAAGGGACAGAAAACAAATTTACTGTATCATCAACAATTATTTCTGAAACCCATCAGAAGCCAAGGTGGTGCCAGAAGTCTGCATAGTGCAGAAACATTCAAAGAGAGAGAGGAGTGGGACTTTGAAAATTGCTGCCTTTAACTCAGTCCATTAGACCAAATAGTGATGGGCCAGGAAAACATCCCTGCTCAGATTCAAACATAACTGCTTTTACAAAATAAACTGGATTGTCTCTTAAAAACATAGTTTTCGAACTTAGTTATTGTAAAGAAGAGCTGTTTATAATCAACTCGGATTTGACTAAATTATTCAGCAGTCTCACAAAAGTCTTACAGAATTAATTTAAATGGTGTTAGGTTTATGTGGATTCAGAGCTGACTGCAGCATTTATATAAATAGTTACAATAAATACAAAGGCTTACATTGGAGGGAGGTGCCTATTGCACTGCAGTGAGGACTGATGGTCAGTCTTGGAGCTAGTTTTAATTAGAATATTCAGCAATGCTTCAGAAAACAGAAGAGCTCCCTTATGCTACAGAATTTGATGAAAATATGCTTTTTCCTTGGGAATCTAATGAAGTAAATACAATAAAATTTGAGTACTTACCAGCAAGACAAGAAAAAACAAACAGCTGTAAAACAACGTCTGTAGAAGCAAAGCTTCTGCCAGATTTAAAGGGATAGTTCTGGAAAAGGAATTCTGGGAAAAGTGCAACCCTGCACTGAGGAGATATAAAACAAGGCCTCTACAAAACATAATTTTTTTCATAAACCAAATCAGTCAAAATTCATGTTTATGTTTCATGATAATTTCTGTGTGCTTTTTAATCATCTTTTTGGTTGCACTTTGAAAAAAAACCAAATACATTCTGGACACTCAGTTTTACTGCTACTTCTTGGTGTGTAGGGATTTTTTTTATCATACTTCCTGTCCTCCTCAGCCAGCTTGGATAACCAAGGGCTCTTGGTTCTCCAGGAGGTTTATTCGGGAGGGTTGTCATGGAGATAGAGAGCCTGGGAGCGGGGTGTGTGTGGACAGGCTGCCCACAGCCCTGAGGGCTGGGCTGGCAGGGAGCCAGGCAGCCCGTGAAAATGCTGTAGCACATTTGCACTTGACGTTTTGCTTGTGTTTGAGTGGAGTATTGGGGCACTGATGATCAGCTGTTTGCATGGGGGCATCTGTCTTAAAGGCTTGATTTTACTGAAAAATAGCACGGGGGTGGGGTGTGACTTTGGTGAGGGAGCATCTTCTGTAATCTCACAGCACTGAGTGGATGAGAACAGAGCGAACGGAGTAACACAGGCTGGACCGGGCTGTGGTCCAGGCTGAGCCCTCCTCCCACTGCCTCTTATCCCAAAGGAAAGGAAGTTTAAACTTGCTTCATGGGTTAAGTTTTGACTTTTTTATCTCACCTATATGGATTTCAAAGAAGAAGGTAGGACTGAGGCTGGATGTGGCATCAGTTGGGGTTGGATCAAGGGGTTGGACTTGGTGATCTTGGAGGTGTTTTCCAACCCGGCTGATTCCATGCTCTATGACTGGCACATGTCAGGAGTGTGATTATGAACTGTGCTTTAAGGAACTATCATGATAAAGACATAAAAGATGGTACTATTGATGAGAAAAGTGATGCTGGAGGTGTAGCAGCTGGAGGAATCAGACCTGAAAATATTCTCTCTCATTCTGCTTAATGTCACCCTGTGCAACGTTGCTTTATATGGGTGGTCAATAAGAGGCACAGGTCTGCAAATTCCTGGCTTCAGAGTACCACCATGTCCTGAGTTGAAGGTCTGTGACACCTGGACAGTGGAGGAAAGTCTGAAGTAAATTTGCACAGTAGTTAACTTGTTTTAAATGCCTACCTGCTTCATTCCAACAGGTAAAGAACAGAAGATCTGTTTATCAGCACAGCTCTAGCAGCTTAAACCTCCCAAAGGCTGTGATGATAATATTGCAGTTTCTTCAAAATACTGTTTTAATTCTTTGAGGGAATATTTCTTTCAGAATACATCAGTCCTTACCTTATTTGTTATATACTGAAGCACATCTTGAAATGCAACACTGTACATAAATTTCTGATAGACTGGTTTCATGGAAACAATTTCTTCATCAAGCATTTACTTTCAGAGTGAAACCATAACATTTTACTTTTTATCTGTCTGGTCAATCACGGATTTGGTTTTATTTTTTTTTTAATTTTTCCTGTTGACCCCACTGGACGTGTCACATGCCTCTTAATGCATATAATTGCATGTATGTAATCTTAAAAAATGTTGAACAAAATTTTTAGTTTTCAAACCAGTCAACTAGCTACCAGTTGATCTGATAAATAGATCAGATGAATTTGCTTTTGTAAAAACAGTTTGCTCAGCTGATTCTTAGCACCTGGGTGTCAGTTTGTGTAACAAAATCACAACTCATGCCTGATTGTTGTTTTGGTTTGATATTTCACACCATGGGCTCATAGAACAATTCAGGCTGGAAGGGATCTCAGGGGCTCATCTCATCCACCTTCCTGCTCAGAGCAGGGTCAGGTGTGAGATCAGGTTGCTGAGGGCTTTATTCAGTCTTAAAAACCTGCAAAGATTTTAACACAAGTGCACAAGCTCTCTGGGAGATCCTTTCCAACACTTTACTGTCCTCAGGGTGAAAAGGTTTTTTCCTCGTATCTTGCAGAAACCTCTCTTTTTTCAGTTTATGCCCATTGTCTCTCCTCTCTCTTTTGGATTTGGGCTCCTGTGACCAAGGGCTGTGACAAATAAACCCTTTAATTTCTTGTCAATGTGTCTGCATGCATTAGGAAGGACAACTGCAATATCCTTCAGGGTCTAAGGCAGAGAATCTAAACAAAGTTTTTCTGCTCTTTATGTGCCATATTAAAAGATGAAAACTCATCCTTGTGTGTAAGGAAAACAGCATTTCAGTGATGATCTGACCCAGAGACAGGAGAGCAGTTTCCCTATGAAAGATGTTCTTTCATTACAAAGACTATTGTAGCCCAAACATTTTATGATGTATTTTCTTTCCAAGGAACTTTTTTTCAATCTCACTGAGCATGCTGAAGTCATTATACAGTTACTAGAGATGCTTTGTCCAGACAGTCTTACTATAGGTTACAGTTCTGCAGGAGATTAAAAATGATGTATTAGTAGATATCCTTCTAAAAATACTCTTTTAAGTAATATGTATCTTCATCTTCCCAAACCTAGAAGAACATATACAACAGCAAAGGAAATAAAGCAAATAATTGAGGGCAAATGATATAGAACAGTGAGAACTTTTGCTGCTGTATTTATTTAAATGAATGGAAATGTCAAAATGTGAAAGCAAAGCACTTCAGTTTATTCACATATTTTACATTCAAAGGACCGGGAGATTTTTATTTTTTCAGAAAAATACACTCCTATTGTGGTTTCAAAAAATTTGACAGAGACATGGAATATACTTAATGAAGCCTGTCACTGCAATGCATACAATGAAAACCTTGTGTATACGGAAAAAAAGAGGTGAAAACCAAACAAAATTGACCATTACTAAAAAAAGACTTCCTTTAATATAAATAAAATTCAGAGCAGTGCTTTATTTTAACAGACAACACAACAGTGGCATTTATTAACAACTACATATTTACAGTGCCTCACTGGTAAAAACATTGGGCTTCACCTGAGATCCTGGACACTTCCTGAGAAGGCAACGTGGACAGGAGATTGCTCAGCACTCCACATAAACTCGGTGCTAGAGGGGTGAAATTAAAGCATACTTTTAAAACAAATAAGATGCCCTAGGTGGAACTGTTGATGCATCATGTTCATGCTCTGGTCTGCCAAAGCTTGCACTTCTTTATTTCCCTTTGCTTTCAGTGGATGTGTGTACACTCCTGAGGTTAAGTGCAGGATTGTTCCAAACCCAGGAGCCTCAGAGGAAGACAAGTGCTTGACTCAAAGGTGCTTTGAGTAGAGAAAACTCTTGTAATTGCAATTTTACAGAGGCACCTTACCTTGAATTTAAATCCCTGTTCTTTTGCATGGGTGATTTCTACCACTTTAATTTGATCCTACAAGGTCTGGATTCCAAATTTGTCTGTGAAGTGACAAACATGTGAAAGCATCTTCTTCCCACAGCCTCCAAAATCATAGTGCCAGTTTAACAGATCTCAGTCTTTTTGGCAATTAAATAAAACAAGAACCAGGTCTTTTTCAAAGTATTCACAAAATAATCTTTCACTCATAAAATGGCTGTTCCTCCATTCTTGTATCAGATCTGACCTCAGCTCTTTAGATCGAAACAGTTCTTTAGAAGTTATAAAAATAAAGCATTGATTAATATACAAATATATATTTCAGAGTGATAAGAGAATAATATTAAACAAATTCCTTTTTTAATCTACTTTAAATTAAAAGAAATGTTTTCAAAAGTCTAGGCTGAAGCAGATCTTTATCTATTGACTCTTTAATGGAACCCATTCCCTGCAGATGGTCACATGCAACTTAATGTAAGAAGCTCATTACTACAAAAGGACAGTGAACATGTTTCCACTGGCAAAGCAATTCCTAAAATCTGCTGTGCCAGTTGGTTTTTGGTACTTTGCTTTCAAGGACTGCAGATATTTTTGATATTGAAAACAAAACATCAGTCATGAAGTGCTGAGCTCCTTTAGAAATTTGCTTCTTTCCCTGGTCTTTATTAACACTTGTTTTGCAATAATCCATTTTTTTTCTTTTTGTATACTGTTTGTATACAGAATAATATAAATGTTCTGCAGGAATGCACACATATGTACAAAAGCAGTCAGTAATTCAGTTAAGAGATATGCCTGCTCACTGGGTCATTTCATGCTTTCACAATACCATGTTTTGCTGTAATATCCATAACAACAACGTGTGGGTTGCTCCCTTCTTCCACTGAGATGCTTATGGGTGTTTTCCTTCCATTTATCTCAAGCAGCCGAAACAACAAGGAACATTTTTGAACAACCTGTAATACTCCTCCTGAATCTGAAATAAAAATATTGAATTCAAATATGAAATAATTTATTACTAGGTCTAGGTGTCTTTAAACTCATTTTGTACTGCTCCTACCTCTAGATGTTTTAAGATGGGGCTGGTTTTGACCTTAGGACAGAACACTGAAGAAAACATTATGCCTGGGTGAGTGTGGGGACACATTGCATTATTTCCTCAGGTTAATGGCACTATAACCAGTCTTACAATTAAAAAACCAAACCCATTTCCCCCTGTTTAATACATTGGTTTTAAAACTGAGAGGAAATACGTGAGAAGGTAAAAACTAGACAGAAATTCTGTCACTGCTGAAGACAAAAGCTCAGGGTCTGGGCTGGGCACCTGCCTGTGTAGGTACTGCCTGAGTCACTGTCCCCAGGGACTGGAACACTTACCTTCCTGGACAACACACAAAGAAAAATGAAGATGAACATCCCCTGGAATGCATTGAAGATTGTAAAAAGATATGCAGTAACCACAGATCCCTGGACCACGTGGAGCACCCCGAAGATCCAGGTAGCCCCAAGGAGGAACAGGAGAGCCAGGGCACCTCGGGCACAGGATCTAGGCAGGAAAGAAACACTGTGAAACATGCAGGCACAAAGGACTTCCCTTCTGTCTCCACGTCGGGGCAGACATTTTTTCACAGCTGTGAAGGTCTGAGAAGTGCAAGTGCAGGGGCTGCTCTTCAGGGTGTGCTGTAGCACTGTGGCACAAATGAACCCACAGGATCACTTCAGAAGAGCAAAGGAGTAAAACTGGAGGGCCTTGAAACACTGGCTTCTTTAATCTTCAGATATGTTTTCTCTGGTGTACTGCAGCACCATATGATTTGATTTAAATCTACTGTTAGTGTAATTCCCCAAGGAAAAACATATGTCTGTTATGAAGCATTCCCCCACTTTTCCTCCTCCCCCTTATCTTCCTCAAAAAAATAACCCAGAAAAAACTGTACAGTATGCTCTGAGGTCAGTGCATGTGCATGACATCAAAGGATTCCCTGGTTGCCTCTCAGGTTCACTGCAGAGGTGCCAGTTGCAAAACCAGATTTTCTTTCTTTCGTTCTTTCTCTTTAAAAGAAAGAAAGAAAAAAAATTTTGTTTTTAGAACACAAATGCTCTCAAAGAGTTCCTGGGTCAGCATATTGATGCTTTAAAATTGTAGGAACTGATTGGCTATGGGTTTTTTTTTTCTGTTCCAAGATGCTGTAGAGCACTGTTCACAGACTTGAGCAAATTACAGCATGTTGTCTTGGAAATGAAGCCACTGATTACTTTCTTATTCATTCTCAGCTCAGTCATTGCAGGACTTCCTTTGAACAGCAGACATTTTTAGCACTGTTCCCCTGAAAATGAATAATTTTCAACTTCATTAGAACCAGGTCACCACATGAAGCTATGAAGGGTGAGGAATAAGAGAAAGTAATCAATCAAACAATTGCTAAATCCTAACTATAAATCTAGTGCAATGCATTGAAACTGCAGGAGTGTTCCTAAGCAACACAAACACTAAGTTGTTTTCAATGTTCCCTGTAGTACACTTCAGCTTTTCCTGCACAAACGGTTTTCAAGGTCCCCATAAATCAGTTTTAAAGAGAGTGAGTTGATGGAAAAATCATAGCAGCATGCAAAGTAAAATCCTGGAGAGGATCTGCCCCATCCCCCCCAGTGCCACAGGAGCACAACGTCCTCCTGCAGACTTTTCCAAGGAGCACCAATGGCTCAAATCTCTTATCACTGAATTACTTGTTACTTCAGGGCAAATATTTTGGTCCTGTTTCAGGCATAAGTTTTGAAATCTGTTTGGGCTTGCATAGAGGCTGTGGAAAGAACTTAAGAAAAAAAAAAGGACAATTCCTTCTTTAACCTTGCCATCAGCCCTTACCCTCTGGTTGATACCAGCCACTGGAATTCCTCATGCAACTCTCACACACCCCCAGTGTTACTGTACAAGGGATGGATTAATAATAATAATGATGATAATGATTAATAATAATGATTGCAAAATGTACTTCCAAGTATATATAAGGGAATAACAGGAAAAAAAATCCTTCTTTTTCTACGAATCCTTCAGGAGTTTAAACTCTTATTTTTGAATCCTCACGATCATCTCTGTCTGCATTTAAATTTACAGAAGGTAGAATTTGTATTAAATGGCAAACTTACCTTATATTTTCATAACAACTAACTTCTGGCTTTAACATTGCAGTGTGTCGAAATACTTTATAAATAATCACTCCAAAAGCCAACAAGTTGACCTGGGGGGAGTAAAGAAAGGAACTTTTGGGTCAAACCAGGACGCTTTTGAACACCAATAACTCTTAAACGTTTAAATGAAACGAGTCAGATAAAGTTTCTGTGCCTCTGAAACCTACAGAATCCAGTGCCAGGAGGGGAAAAACCCTGTTCTGATCCACTTCCATGAAAAATATGAGCCCTGCCATAAACATTGATCAAACAGGGATGTGACTTTACCTTATCTCAACAGTATCACTACCAACAGTCTGTAAATGTTTATTGATTTTATTGGTGAATCTCTTTGATTTCCTGCTGAGATTATTTTCCCTAAGCATAAATGTAGGGAAAAGGGAAAGGGAGAGGGAAAGGAAGGCAAGACAAGGCAAAGAAAGGAAAGACAAGGCAAAGAAGGGAAAGGGAAAGGGAAAGGGAAAGGGAGAAAGCCACCAAACCCTCTCCATCCCATGGGTTTTCTCTTTTACTCTGTCACGTTGATCTTGACAAATATTTGTCTTTTGTTGCTGAATAACATTAATAACATCATATGTTCTGAAGCCTTTGGGGTGAGAAAACTTTCAACCGGCACAAAAAAACTTGGAGGTTTACACAAAGAATTCTTAAAAATCTAACTAATTGAAAGGCTTCTTGCTGGGTATTCTCTCTTATATTTCATGTTTGTTTCATAGATGAATAATTTTGGTATTTTTTTTCTCTGCTGCCTGTATAATGGCATCGCTTTATTTGAGTTTGAAACAGAGGAAAGCAACTAAAAGAAGCAGTTTTGCAAATGATGCTCAATTATAGTTCTGATCCTCTGTTTGCTTGGCTAGGCTTCACTGATCTTTCATTTAAATTTATGCTTCATTCCTTTAAAAATGTGGATGGTTGCTTTCTTGTTTTTAAAAAAAATATCATATTTTGCTTTTCAGCATTTAACAGCAGAATCTATTTAAAATGTTAGTAAATGAACCAAAGTTTCACTGGATGTCAATCAGATGCTATTTGTAAATCCTTGGTTGTAATCCCTTGGTCAGTTCCCGTGGGTTTCTAGCTGCAGGCTGGATAGAATTAATGCCCTCCCCAGCTTCTTTCTCCAGAAAGACTGTATGGTTTTCCCCCCTCTCCTTTTTCTGTAAACAAAAACCAAAACAACAAACCCTCCCACCTCTGCAATGAAAACAAAAAACTGCTGTATGGACACAACATCACTTTAAAAGGTATCACTTTCCTTTGTTAACACTCGTTAGCTATGTCCTTAGAACATTTTTGTTGTGTCAAGGGGGGAGTATCTGATATTAAAGCAAGCTCTGCTTTAATTAGCTGCATGCTCATACTTTAATACAGCATAATATATTTACAATTTGATAAGACAGGAGATGGAGCTGATTAGCAGTTTAGGGAATTAATCCTTCACTGAATACCTTGTACTAGCACTGATCATGAGAGCTATTCTGAAGCTCCTTATATTTAAAATTGTAATCTATGATATCTCCTAAACCAGCAATTTTTCAAAGTTAATTATAAGTCAGTCAGCAGTTGTGGATAATTATATGCAGACTTACTTTTTATCTTACATTTGTTGGTGAATAATATATCAAATAACTCAGTGCACACACTGCAATCTGCATAACCCACCTAATGTACTTATTAATCTGAAGAAGGTAGTGGGAAATTAAAGTATACCATGAGCATGGAGGATGCACAGTGCTGCTTCTTCAGGAGGCGAGGTCGAGACGGTGGCACAAACCACGAGGCCAACCTTCCCCTCTGCCAGCCCCTCACCGTGGCCACCAACATCCATGAGTGCCTTCCTACTGCCAGTAACAGTTCTGGGAGAAGCTCCTGGGCCAACCCCCCCTGTCCTTCAGGCACAGAGCAGCTGCAGGACTGGGCAGGTTTTGCTGAGCGAGGAAGGGCACTTGGGCTCCATTCCTCTTTGTCCCAGCGGGGCTTCTTTACACAAATGCTGTTTGCACTGCCCGTTGCACAGGATAATAGGATTTGGCCCTTTGCATTAAAGTAATACCCATTAACTATGATCTTTTCATTCATCAATCCATTCTAATGGGAATAATCTGTCCATCTCAGGGGAACGGGAGAGGTTAACGCGGCTTCTGGAGCCAGCTGCCAGAGCACAATTGCTGCACGTCTCAGGGAGCCTCGCAGGAGGTCGTGTTACAGGGTAATGAGGGGGAGCTTAACTTCTGAAACACCCGGTCATTTCCAAGAGTTATTAAACCCTTAAGTTGGTCTGTGCCCCGTTTTGAAGCACTCCATTAATAAAAAAATACCTATAGCAAAGCGAAAGTGCCTCGACCGCCTTTACGCAATGTTTGGTGTCTCAAACCAGCAGGTTTTAGGCAACACAGCATTTTTTTCCTTTTCTTTTTTTTTCTCTCTCTCTCTCTTTTTTTTTTTCTGCCCCTTTTGAACCTAAGCTAGAGGCCTGTGGAACTGCATTTTGTGCTTTGAGGGGGGACAAAATGTGCAACAACAAAGTAGTTGCAACTGTCCTGTCACAAAGAAATGCAGCAAAACTTGAGGGAAAACAACAACATGAACTCATGGGTAAATCATCCAGGAGAAAAAAAACTAGCTAATGTAAATAATGTGTCAAGTGTGGCTTTTAGAGAAAACTGGTAATCCAAAGGGTATTCTAAACTTAATGTATTCTGCTTCAACCTGATACTCTGTACGTTCTTTGCTATGAACATATCAGTAGCCTAAACTATTTCTGGGAAATGTAAAGTAAAAAGTTCATGTTGCATGGCTGGACTGAGTAGGAATATTGAGAAACTGGACTTAGAAGGACTAAAGTGGAAATATAACTGATATCCCCAAAGAGTCATTCGTATTCCAACAAATGTAATGGGAAGTCAGATCACCTAAAAGGCCTGGCCAAAAATACAAGCACTTGAGACATTTGAATTTGTATCCAAAACTGAGTTTCAAGTGAGCAGAAATTGAAGTAGCAGTCTGTAAAAGTCATCCAAAATATAGAAAGACACAAGGAATCCTGGATCCCCAAACCTTCCATCTGGAACAGCGTGGCTTCTGAATGTGAGACACTGAAATACCTAAAAAGGTTTCAGCTGCTACTTGCAGCCAAATATTGTTTTATACTTACTTTGGTTGTAATCGCGTGTTTTCATTTTTATAATTAAAGCACAATCTTCAGATCTTGTTGAATAAACCTTCAATGACATTATAATTAAGACTGCCTTGAGGTGACAGGCAAGGGGAATGAGAATGAAATGGCAAACATAAGGTGTGCTGTCTGCGGAGAGGGAGCGAGCTCAGCCCGGGGCTGGGGAGGGGCAGCCTGGGGATGGCTGAGGGCACCTGTGGAATGAGCCCTTTCTCTGCAGCTCTGGGCAAACCCGGGGTGTGAAACGCTGCGGCACGGCCACGGTTTGATGGAGTGAATAACGATGTTAGAGTGTGACACGGCGAGTCCTCGTGTCTTTGTTTTCAGTGTTATTACACGGCTGAGCAGTCAGAGAAACTGCTGCGTGTCCTGAGAGGGGCTCCTCAGCAAGCCTAACACACTAAAGGGGAATGGCATTGATTCCAAGCCCAGAACTGGTTTTTGTGGTTTGTTTTTTTTTTGTTTTTTTTTTTTTTTTTTTTTTTTTTTTGTTTTGTTTTTTTTTTTTTTTTTTTTTTTTTTTTTTTTTTTTTTTTTTTTTTTTTTTTTTTTTAAACCACTCCAAATTGCTACTGGGCAACCAGTCCTCACTATTTCACAAAGGAAACCTCTGGCTTTCTCCCTGCCAGCCCAATTCTGTGAAGTGCTGAGCATCCTCAGCCCTGCCTCCCCTGCAATTCAGTGGGAATCATGTTTCACTCTTCATGCTCAGGTGCACTACAGGACTAATTTTAATAATTAATCTATTCCTTTTTTTTTCCTTAAGTGGTTAATCAAAGACAAGGGCTGATACAGAAACAGCCTCCACTTGCAGCATCTTCAGAGGAATCAAGTCTCCTTAAAGATATTTGTAAAAGTATTTTTAGCTTTCTTAAATTCTAGAAATGTTGTGGTATATTTATGAACAAATGGAAAACTTAAAACATATTTATGTGAAATAGGCATTGAAAAAGGGCAATTATTAAGATCCCACGAAATCAGGATTCTGTAGCTACGGGCAACTGCATTTATAACCCCAGAGTGTCTCTGAGGAGGCACAAATCTGTATGAGATAGGTTTTATTGTACCCCTGTGACTGACTGTAAAGGGAGGACTGTAAGTGTTTGGTACATCTCTCTCAGGGAGGTCACCTGTGTGAAGGGTCAGAAAGATTTAGGACTTTGGGGTGACTTCTGGCCCCATTAAGCCAATGTTAGGACTCCAGTTAAATAGTAAAACTTCCACTGCCAGCAGCATTGTCGAGGCTTTACCACTACACACCCCAGAGCATGGCAGTCTCAAGGCATTCCCAGTGGACACTGCTGCAGGTCTCCTTCTGCAGATTAGCAACTGCATGTACCATGGGTGCACACTGTGGTACAGAACAGGACAGTGACATTTTCCTGCAGCTGTTTTGGGGACCTCCACGGTGCAGTTCCCATGTTTAGAACTGTGATGTTGGTAAGGTCCAGCAGGTACAGAAGGAAGAGTTCAGAGCTGTCTGGAGTGGTACAAGCCCTAGGAGCAGATCTGACCCACAGAATCAGCCTGGATGATTTCCTCTTGTAGGAGAGAAAAAGCAACTGAAAATTCAAAGAGATTTCCCAATCATCTTGTCAACAATAAGGAGGCTTTGCCAAAGGAATTAGCTCTGTTCAATCAATCATGTGTATTTTAGGATAGGAAAAGCTGTGTATGGAGTTATCCTACCTCCACCTACAGCTAGGATGGCTCTGGAAATTTGTTTGCATCCCTCTTTCTGCCTCCCTACTACCATGGCTCCCTGAACAGAGTGATCCTGCACAACTGCCTGACACTGGGCATGGGTGGACCAGGATCCTGCTGCTCCTGGCTGCCACAGCACAGAGCACTGAGGAACAATCTCATCTGTCATCTGAGAGAATTACAAACTTCTCTGTTGACTGCTAACTGTATTTTGGAAACCAAGTAATAATATAAAAATGAGCATGTAAAATCCTAAATGTTCCAAGCTGTTGGAGTTCTGCTAATAGCCCATTGCTTAGCAACTGCTATATTTAAAATAGGTCCTTAATTCCAGTGTTAAATGTTATGTATTTTACATACTGGAAGGGTAACATAATGTTCTGTCCTCAAGTAAATATGATGTTAGTGCTTCACACTGCATGAAGCTCTCTCTGTGTAGGTACAAAATGATAGTTATTTTTAGTTGAGCACTGAATAGTATGAACCACACAAGATTTAATAAAACATGCAAAACATCTGCCTGCAAATAAAAATATTTGCACTCATGTTGAAGAGCTGTAGTTTCTTTCATAATTAATTACAATTAAATTGTAAGCTACTGAGTGAAGTGATATATCATCATTTTGCCCCATCAAGATAGCTGACAGCTGTCAAATTTGACAACAAGACATCTTTTTTTCCTTCTTTTCCCCCTTTCCTTTTTCCAAGCAAGACAAAAGAGCACTTGAAAGCTCAGAGGGGAATGGCCCATCTTTCCTGGTGGTAGCTCAGTTAGCACCCGGGCATCTGGTGAAAGGAAACGGATCAGGACGGGGCATTCAAAAAAAATTAGTCCCACACTTTTTTTTTTGTTGAAAAATGTCAGTTCATTAGCACTAAAAGACATTTACTGGTTTAGATTGTGCTTTCACCAAGAAAGGCTTCCCGACTAGGATGGCTTTTCTGAATAAAACCAGAAAGGACACTCCTGAACAATGAAAATCCCTGGGGACAGGGCATTTATAAGGGATGCTGGAGACACGGGCACAATTTTCTGTGGTACTTAATATTCAGACTGGGCTATGACCCTTGGTTTCTCCAGGCTCTGTGCTGGTTATTCACTGCTCCTGCTGGATCTATTCCATGCCATATAAATAATTAAATATTCACTGAAGCAGGGAGACCTGGATTTCCCTCACCCAGGATTATCTAAAGACAGGTTTGTTTTTCTAACACTGGTGTAATTGTTCAAAATGAAACTGAGTTTTTGTGGATGATACCAACTCATGTTATTTATAGAATGAAAAAGGAATTCGTAATTTCATATATGGTATGAAATTGTGTAAAAGATACACCCCAGCCTTTCAAAAGTTATTAAAACATTTCAAATAGCAACCTTTAAAGGCTCTCTAGTGTTACAAAGAAGAGAAGGTATAAGAAAGAGGCAGCTAATTCTAAAGACTCAGACATACTAGTTCTGATTCAGTCGGAGCACTTTACATTCAAACTTCAAAAACGAAACCCCCAAATCATTCCCTTTTCCTTTCTTAGTCTCTGTCTCAATAATTGATGAAACCATCTATATGCTGATGTCAGATCTCACAAAAAAGAATGAGAAAAATTTCCCCTGCTGCTCTCTTAGGCATATACTTGAATTTTTTACATATATCATATTGAATTTGGCTCTTTCAAAAAATGTCTGAAGTTCAGAGCAGCTGCATCTGTATCAGTCTGTACAGTGACCCTCATTATGAGTGTTTGAATTAATGAGCTTGTGATGGTCTGAGTTCTGCCACAGAGAGCAATACATTCCTGTCTTTCTGGCTGTATGGTTAATGCTGGGTAAAATGACAACATTCAGTGGGTCATCGTTCTTTCAGTCAGGGGAGGATGGAATTAAGCTATTAACAATACAACAGTTTAAGCTTCAAAATGAAAATGTATGCTATATTAATTGCATAAAATTGGACACAAGCTGGCAGTCAAACAGTCTGGGTTTGTCTCCTGACTGATTTAGCTCATTACCATGTCCCCAGTGAATATATCTCCTCAAATGCTTTAAGTATACAAAAGCAGTCTTCTCCGGGAGGAGAAAATGTAACAAAAACATTGATGAACCCCCTTCAGGCTATATTCTGGGGAAATACTTTCAATTATGCAGGGTTAGAATGTTACAGTTCTAAGATTCTAATGATTTTGCTTGTTTTAAAAGTTAAAATGTAACTAAATGAGTTTATTCCAAACCCTGTCAGGAAATATATGGATTTTCACATATATGTGAAAATCACTCTCTATATATGAGTACTTCAAAGTTTCCTTTTATATACCTCGAGCTATAGATTTAGACTCAATTAAGTGTTCCCTTTATATTTTAAGACCACTTACAACATGCTGTTAATAAATAAATAAATAAATTTCTATGCTTTTCATCAGTGTAAACAGCTTCTCAGACTTTTAGATTCCACATTATTTATTATTGGGTTGCAAAACTAAACACATGCTGACCCAAATATTTTTATTTACCCTCAGTTCTGCAGCCAAGGGCAGGAGGGATGAACCACTAGAGCTGTACCTGACCTCAGCCATAAACATTAGCCCAGTTAGACCCAGTGGTAGGACTGGGTTCTATCTTGCTCACAGTGTAATTAATTACTAGATTTACTCTTCTCCTTATCCAAGAAGCTTTTGAGAAAGTGTATTTTCTTGTGAGTTGGTAGTGACACGAATCAGGCTGTTTAATGAACTGATTCAAGGTGCATCAAAGACTTCAGACTACATATTCCTCCCTCCTATGGTTCTTTGCATACACAGAAACCTTTGTTATGCTGCATTTGGAGCCTTATGCAGGAGCCCTGCACAAGGATTTTTACCTGGCAAAGAGGAGTGAAACAGTTTGTATTATCTTTTAGCACAATTAGCTGCAGTGAATGGATGAGCTACCGGGGGGGAGGCAGTATCAGGAGCATGACTGAGATGCCAGGTCTGAAAACAACCTGTATTTGCCATTTTGGAGGTGTCAATAGTTGGCAGGAAGCTACTTGTGCCTTCCACAGTTTGCCAAATGCCCCAGAGGATTTGGCCATTTGCTTTTTCAGAAATATCCACGATTCTGCTATGAATGTGGTCACGAAATCCCATTCTGTGCCTTATTCAAAGACACAAAAACTTCCCTCAGTGACCAAGTGAGATTTCCAAGCAGAATATTCATGTGCAATTCCTACTGTGAATTTAAATTCACTTCTCTAAATGCCTGTCAGTGATAAATCAAAGGGACAGTAGAATACTGGAAGAAAATCTGATTTGAGTGAGAAAACATCATGTGGATGCAGTCATTATTTAATTACTAAGAAAGTCCTAAGGACATCAGCAGTCCATACTAACTGTCTACAGCAAACCTATAGTGTCCTTTCAGTGAACAATTTAGGGTAAACTTGTGCTTATAGCAAGGCAATGTAAAGAATCACCAAGAGGATATTAAGCAACAAAAAACCCCCCAAGAAACAAACCCAAAAAAGGCAACCTATTTCAGACTCTTACGTGGCTTTCCTGAAACAAAAAATTCACTGTGGCTTATGGATCCATTAAAAGTGTGGGCACAGTTTATCTTCCTGGAATTGCAGGGGGATGTATGAGACATGGATCTGCACTGAGCTGTGGAATGTCTCAGGATATCTGCACAGCCAGCTGGCACCTGCAGGGGCTCTTCCCCTTGGCATCCACCTGTACTCCCTCACCTGCTGGGTCTGACTGCTTCACTCCTGGAGACAGAGGTTCAGGTCTAATGTCCTTCCAGTGAACAGGAGGGATAACTTCATATACTTTTCCTTAGAACACTACTAAGCTGATTTTTTTAAAAAAAACCCTTTTGTTTGGAACACCCTCCAAGGATCTTTCATTCTTACGAGATAAATTTGTTCCTATGTGATAACATAGGATCAAGTAATTTTTGTGTTATAGGCTGATGGCCACAGCCTCTTTTCTCCAACTATTTCCAGGAATCTTAGAGCAGGGGCTTTAGTGGCAGAGGGAAGGAAGAAAAAACACCTTAATTCACCTGAAAGCTCTGGTCTTGCTGATAAACTGCATCCTCTGGGTATGGCAATATGGAAGCTGTGGCTTGGAGATTTTAGCTGATCCTGTCCACTGAGCAGGACAAGCATTTTCTGACTCAGTTATTATTTAGCACAGCAGGTATTGTTGTTGCTGAGCAGCACTGTGGTTTGAACTAATCTGTTTCCAACAAAGTTGCAGACTCAGTCTTTAATGCCACTATATAATTCATTATCTCCACTTTATCCACAATGGCATGAGAAATGCAATGGAGACACCTTTAACTGAAGCCACAGAGGGGCTAATGGAAAGGGGGCTATTACTCTTTAATAAAGAATAATAAAGCCATTGCTAGTCCCTGTAGGAAATTTATTTCCACTAAAAAGGCAGACTGAGGAACAGCAGTAGATATAAAAAAATGTTTAAAACAGCTATTTTCTGAAAAACCTACCGCAAATGGTAGAGTATGTTTTTCTCATCTCTCTAAGAAATATAACTAGGCATTTATCACAAACAACCCTTTGGAAAAAAAACCCACACTGAATTTTCAAAGCATAAATATTCACTAAAAAAATGTGAGATGGTGTTATATTTCATTGGGATGGAAGTCAGAGGTCGAGGAAATTTTTGTTAGTAATTCTTAGCATATCAAGAAATATCAAGAGTAACAAACATGAGATGCTTCACTGAAGAATGGGGATGATAAAGTGAGGGAGCCCAAAGACACAGTGGATTTGATTTCATCAGTGTGATGTGACTGACCTCAGAGAGGCTGCTTTTTTAAAAAAAATTATATTTTTTAATTTTATTTTTATTTTTTTAAGGTGGTAACAATGGACTGTCAGATCCCGTTCAATATTGAAACCTGGGAAAATATAAAATCTTAATTTTTTTGAATGTTTCTTTTTCAGTAAGAAAGATGTTCAGTTTGAACAGCCTATATTAAGTCCATGAAATTTGTGAGCATATGAGAAAACAGCAGAGTAATAGATTTGCCAGGAAATTTTTCTGCATTCATTGCAGCAGTATTACTAATCCTGAATCAACCTAAATGTACAGAACTGAACAAGTATTAGAGCTGCCCGATAAGATTTGATAAATGCAATATTCCATTAATTTTACCTTTTTTTGTTGAATAAATTATTTGACAAATAATGGTAAAATTCATCAAATAAATGATCTGATGAATGTATTTTTTAAGTAATCTACTAGCTCTAATGAATATGCAGGCAGTTCCCTAATGAAAAGCATTACTCTACTGTTAGCCTGCTTTCATCACTCATATGTCATTTTTTTTTTGTATTTTGCAACTGGAACCTGTATATTTTATTCATTTACCCATTCATTTATACAAGAAAGGTTCAAAACAGTATGGTTAATCAATCACTGCAGTTTTCAGAATATTTTTGCTTTGCAGTTGATTATTCATTACATTTTTTAAAAGGGGCCTGGATTGTCTGAGGATACCGCTCCCAAGAATTATTCTTGGCTTGTATGCTCCAAGTCAAGAGCACAAGAATGCTCTGAAAATTGCAGGGTTCATTGGTAAGCCATTTTTATAGTTGCAAACACTACAATTACCAATTGTTTCAAGAAACTGGAACTTGAAGCCAAGCCAGACACCTTCAAAGTCCCTGAAAACACTCATTAGGGGAGGAAAACAAGGAACAGCGTCAAGGAACTGCCTTCTCACTGCACAGCACTGGGATGTTTGGATAAGAGCCACAGAGAGGATTACTTGGATGATGTTCAATTCTGGAAATGTTCCAACCTCAAAGAGCGAGCCTGTATTTTGTCATTACAGAGGTGATCTCAACAAATGATACTGATAGATTTATGCTGTCAAATGGCAAATTGCACCTATTAATGTTACAACACGTCACACTTGTGGGTGCCTGTTCCTCACAGAGATATGACAATTTATTGTGACAGTGACAGTGGGTGCAACAGTCAAGCCTGCACGGCTGTAAAGGTGAAGAAATGTTTCCATGGGTGGCTTGGAACTTGCTGCACAGATCTCAGCTGAACAGATCTGAGGGGAGAAGGTGGTGGGAGACAGGTATATTAGAAGGGTTGGCTCTGACTGCACTTGGAGTAGCAGTGGTTCTCTTCCAAATTTTCATAACTACACAGGTAATACTCTTTGGCCAACCCTTCCAAACACCATCATTTCTACTGCCAGTTGGATAACTAATATATAACTGTCCCTCAAATAGGTACAAGTGCAAGGACATAAGCTGTGTCCACAGAACTTAAAACATGAAGTTTCCAAAGACACCAGTGGTGCAGAATAAAACCCTTACATAGTTTTGCTCCCACTCAACAGGCTCTGATGCCAGAGGTGGGGAAAGCCATGTTGAAGTCCTCCACAGTGGGAAGGAGTTTGATTTTGACAGACATTACATGCTCATCAAAACTGCAGCCACGTTACCCTGGCAGCAAATAGTTATTTCCACTCTATACATTTCTTATTACAGGGAGATTATTATTGTAACAGTGCATTACAACAGAAAAGAAAGTGTTCTAGGGCTTCTTTTTATTCTCTTTTTTTTCCCTTCTTTCTTTTTTCTATACCCCTTATCTCTGGAGTTTATATTTGTCTTTGCCTCAATCAGACATGGGTTGTGGTATGTGTGTGAATGTTTGTCCCTTAAAGCTTGAGATAAACTCACTTTTCTATTAAAAAGTTTAAATACTTGTTATAAATAATTTCTCCATACTTGTATGCTTTGATCTAATCTACTGCATAGTTTTAGGTAAAATGGTTGTGGTTCTAAAGATTACAAATATTAGGAAGAAGAAATAAGTTGTAGAAATTATCTTCAGCTTGCAGCTTGCTTTATAAAGGTTTAAAATGCCCTTTCTTTGCTAACTCCATCTAAAGAGCTTTTGACCCACTCCTTTTCATGTACAGTCACCAATCTAATAACAATAATAATAATTTTTAGATGGGATCAATAAGGCTGTTGCTTTGCACTTAAGACTTCTAATAGAACCTTAATATTAATAAGCAAACACCTTCAGAAGTAGTGTTTCTGCTTAGGCAATCAGAGGAGAACTTAATTTGTACTCCTGATAAACACTTAAGCTCCCTGTGCCTCATTATTACTGCAGATTTACAGTTTGAAGCAATGTGCCCTGAGACAGATAACCCATTGGTACAGGACCAGTTCTGTTCATCATTTACATGCTGTCTCAAAGGCATATTACAGTATAATCCAACCCACAAATCTCCTGGGTCCCTACTCACAGAAATGGAGAATACCATTTGGGTACAAGGGCATTTGTCCTGACAACGAGTTTAATATTTTTGTGCAAGAATCAGATTTGTGGTGAGAAGCTCTCCAGAGATTTGGTATCCACACTCTCCAGACTGTCTTGGAAAACCTCCACACTCAATGCTATTAGTAAACCAAGCTCAGGATTAAAGGTAAGCTTGAAGCTGCCAGACTTTTCAGCTTTCAATATGAGGGTTGCAGTGCCCTATCTGCTTATCCCAGAACAAAAATGACATTTTCATTTCAGACTCCTTAATTAGTATTTGTTTTTCTTCTTTTTCTTTAATTAGCTGTGGGCAGAATGAAAGTACAGGAAAAAGACCAGCTCCTGGAATTATAAGCACCTCCTGAGTGGGCACTACTTTGGAAAGAGTTTAAGCTTTGTCATGGTGGTGCCCATGCAGTATGCTCAACAGGACTGGACAATGGAAACAGAATCACCACAGCAATGTGCCTTCCACAGAGATCTCACACCAACCTCATCTTCCAGCATCAGTGCCTATTTTCAGAGGGTTTTCCATATTTTACTTAGATGATTACTTGGATGGAGTGTGGGCAAATGACCTAGCTCCCTGCAGTCTTTGAAAACATCCCTCTTGCATTTCAGGTTTCAGTTTGCTATCACTCCATCAAAACAAGCTGTCCAAACCCTCAAAAAACCCCCAGAGCAGCTGAAGCAGCTTGCTCAAAGCAGGTTCCCTTTCCCGCCGGGTCTAGTGGGGTGTGATTATGAAAAGACAATAATAAAGGTATGAGAATACTGTGAAAACAAGTTTGCACAAAATACTTCTATAACACACCCTGAACAACCACAGGGTTCTTTGCTGTCCAGCTACAGCTCTTTTGTGTGGCTTTACTTAGGCAAAGGAGCGAGGGGAAAAAGGAGGAACTGTCTGTGTCCCTGAGATCCCCATAGGAGGGCTGCACTGGCACACAGGCCTGTATCAGCTTCTATCACCTCCCCTTTTCCTTTTAATTTGCAGGGATTGCTGGAAGATCTGGAGTGCTCAAAGAACAGCTCCAGGCCCCAGAGCCCAGCTTGCAGGATTTGCTTCTGCAGCCAGCCAGGCTTACAGCAAAGCCAGTGCAGAGCTGCTCTGCCTCTGCGCCGTGTCCCTGAGATCCCTGCTGGGCCTGGCTCAGCTGGAGCTGTAAACAAGGTTGCAGATGCACACACTTGGGGCATTTTGTATGTTCTGATAATGCAGTTTTCTTGTGCTAACCATTCAGGGATACATCACAGTGCTTAAATCTTCACTTGAAGGTAGATGAGGAACAGGAATGAGGGAAACAACAGAAAAATCCCCGCCCTGCTGCCTCCGTGGAATGAAGAGATAAGGTCCAAAGAGCAAACAGGAAACTGTAAACTTAAACCTAAGAATGCTAAGAACTTCCTAGTGAGGGATGATGCCTCCCCATGATTTTATTTTACTGCTGGCCCTCAGGGCTACCTGAAATCAGAAGCACTGAGCCAAGGGAGGTGACAGTGCTTCACCTCTCTCCAAATCTGCTCACCAGGAGGGTGACATGGGGAGGCATCACCTTGCTTTTGCACCTGGTAGGCTGTTCCCAGCTGTCCCCAGTCTGCAGGAGGAATATGGGGGGAATTTGACCAGAATTATACCTGATACTTTATCAAGCTTTGAAATATCTAATGCCTTGAAAGAAAAGTGTTTTACTACAAAGTTGTATGTGTTAGGCATTGCCACTTCTTTTTTTCTTTTTTTTTCCTTTTTTTTAACAAATCCTCAACCTCTCACCAAATAGCTTAAAAAGCAACAAAGGGTTATAACTGACTTGACCAGAGATGTCATGAAGCCTCACCATTGTACCTTCTCCTTCTGTTAGCTCCAGCTATTGCCAGATCACTGTCAACAAAGTCATACACAATAATGCCCCGTTACAGCTGGAATGGTTCCTTAAACTTTATAGCACTTAGAAATGCTCCCAAGGCCCCAGAAACGTCTCGATTCAGAATTGAACACATAATACCTGCCAAATTCACAGGTTTGAAACCACTTCCAATAAGAATTAAGAAGGCCCTCTTCACAGCTGAAATAGGGCTATCAATACTTGACTTGTCTGCCCATGTGAAATAGTGGGTTCTTTTCTCTGACGTCGCAATTTAGTTTAAAATAGCTTTGATGATGACAGGGTACATGCCAATGATAAAACCACAAAGATGACAGTGTAATCTTACAAAGATGACCGATCACTGATAAGAGATTAAGCCACACAACGTTTGAAAAACCAGATTATCTGTCTGCTAGGAGAGTGTCTGTGCACACCTCCTGCTGAGCCATGCTGAGATGCCAGCGACATACAAAGATGCTTCTCTGTAAAAGCCAGAAATGCTTCACAGAATTTCTCAAGCCATTGGAATAAAAGAAAGAGAGTGAGCAAGAAAAAACCCCCTCTAATGTTATATTGAGCTTTTTTTGTCAAACATTCATTTATCAGACTAGTAAAGTATTTAGATGTACAGCATATAAATAATTTAGAGGCACTATAAAAAGGACTAAATTAGTCAATTCTGCCCTATAATTAGCACTCACAGCTATGCTGGCAATGGGTGGGTGATTATTAAACACCTTTTATTATCGGTTTTATGTACTACAATAAAAAATTAAAATTATACTTACAAGAATTATTAGACATGCCGGTCCTATAAAACTCCATATAAAGTTATTCTTAGTGCTGAGCCAACATCTGAAAATTAAACAGCAGAAAATGCCTTGAAACGTGCTATTTTCATTATTGGCTCCTTATTGTCCCGTGACTTGGACACAGAAACAGTGCCTTACACTTCTGTGGTTCCATAGTACTTGTATCCCAGGGCAGCAGAAATTCCAACGACCACGGCTGGACTGACGTAGCCAAAGACGTAGAAATTCTTGTGCAAGAAGCCCTTGTTGTAGATGACTCCCACAACTATAAGGTAGAGGTGAATGCCTTCAATGCACATCCATGCAAAAGCAGCTAGAAGGAAATAATGCAGTAATCCAGCAGTAATTGAACAGAAGAGCTAGAAATTCAAGCAGAGAAACAAGAGTCAATTCTGTTAATATGACTGTCAATATATTATAATAATATGTGCACAGCAACTGAGTGACTCCGATGTGGTGACTCAGCAGCCCATTTGGAATGGTTGACAAGATCTTGGCCTCCACCCATGAGAACACTTGTTCAGTAGAGTTTTCTGTAGCAACTTGCAAAATAAAGAGACTTCATTCAACTTTTAAAACTGGTATATACCTCTCCAGAAAAGCGTATAAATGATTTGACAAGGTTTATCCTACAGTTAGAGCTGAGTGGTCTATATGCTGATCTACAGAAAGCTTGGTTTTAAGATTTTGATAACAATCACATTTTTATCACCTTGTAATTGCAACACAAGGAATTATTTCTGAAATAACTTTTGGTATAAAGAGCATTTGTAAAATGACATTTTTCAATCAAGCAACACTGGAATGCTACCTCAGGGAGAGCAGCTCATATTTTTTTTTCAAGTAATTTTAAATCCTATTCAACTACTTATAGAAGGGGTATTTTGATAATTTATGCATAATTTTATTTCCTAAAACTACTCTGTGGTGCAAAAGTCAACAGCTTGGCTTTCTGAAAAGCAAGAGGGACAGGTCAACACCTCACTCTCAGGAAGGAGAACAGTTCTCCAGCCGACAGCTCAATATCTTTCAGAGGTCAGCTTGGGATCACAGCTCTGGCCTGGCTTTTAGGGAAAGCTGTCACCCTGAGAGCCACCTTTGTACAGCATCCTAAGGGGTTTGCAAAGTGAGAATGCCAAACACATGAGATCACAGTCTCAGGAAAGGTGACAAAGTTTAAAAGAAACCCACGGAGCAAAGTCAATACGCACCAGCTCAGATGGAGGCCCTTATTCTTTAAATGAGCATTTTTTATTTCCTGTGACTGTGCTGGGAAGTTGGGGTCACTATTGCAGGGGGGAAACATGGGGAGCAGACAGAAGATCATATCTTATACTGTACATTTCCTTTGCAACACAAAGTCAAGACACGAGTGAAAACGACCCACCTTATTATTGTTCATATTAATTCCAATCAGAAAAATCAGTTCCGCCAGGAAAAGGCTGCAGCAGAGGTTTTTGTGGATTGTTGTTCTAGTGCTTTGAATTTCACTGAAGAACCAGAATGTAAAAATGCACATGGAGAGGCAAATCAACGAAATAATTATTCCTAGCTGAGTGATTCTTGTAAGAATGTTATAATTTGTAACACCCTGGGGGAAAATTATAATATAGTATTTAAAAGAACAGTTTTATACCTTCTCAAGAAAGACCTCATTCTATAATACAGCTCTTTTATTCTTTTCTACAAAATATTAATCAAAATTGTTTGTAGAGTTTCACTGGAAATGTACACTTTGGATAATCCAAAAAGTACTGGGGTTTGGTGAGACAGATATAATTCTAGGGGAAATTAGTAATAAACTGTATGTATTCTGCTCTTGCATTTTCTGATATTTCTTAACAAAACTTTTTATTAACATCAGTATCTCCTAATAAGATTTTCAAAATCAGATCATTTTAGTGAATGACAAATACACTGGCAGTGGGACATATATTAATATGACATGAACATTTTCTAATATAAAAGGACTTATCACAGCAGTGACTTAGATAAGCAGAACTAAATAACTGTCTTACTGAATTTGCAGCATGATCAAAACAAGACTCTGAAATAACAATCACTTCAAGCAAATGCTGTTCCAGATACACAACGTGAACATTCTCCAAAGAAACACAGGATATTTCAATAGCAGATGTGAATATTTTCTGGGTAAGAACACAGTTTCTTTTGCTGCTTGCTATTTTCACAAAGAACCTCTGAAATACATGACTGTACTTCAGCAAAAGGATCGTATTCAGCTGACCATAAAATGTCTCTAAGTATTTCTTTTTCTAAATAAAAGATCAGAGATTATTCACCTCCCAGCCTTTCTTTTCAAAATAACTATATAAGTACCTGCAAAGGTTTTTAAATTTGAACTGGAGACTTAGGATGCTATTTAGCAAGCAGGAAACAGCCTCTATCAGCATGAAATTCACAGTGTGAGAGAACTGTCTCAATACAGTATATTCATGCTAATATTCTGCTTGCTGTCAGTGCTGTTAAAAGGCTGCCTCCTGAGGCAGGACCTAAACTCCTGCAGATCCCCACTGAGACCCTGCAAATCTATGGGGCTTCTTAATATAAGAAGGACATAAATTGAGTGGTCATTCTCCCAATTTTGTGCTGGTTGTGAGTGTCCATGTTTAATAGTCATAAACTTCAAATTGATTATGCTGCTGCAAACCCCCAGGAGAGACTTTAAAGCAGATTTTTAGATGCCAAGGTCAGACAAATGGGTGGCAAAGTTTTGTGAGAGAGAAATTCAAGGCCATATGGTTGCTGACCACCAATGAATGGCAGATAAATCCCAGAGCAGTCTTAAACTGGGATTTAAAATGAAAAGCAATGCTCCAAAAATAAGCACAACAGACTGTGTATTTGGAACAAGATACTTTGCTGCATCACTGCTCTGTAATACTGCAGAAAGGACATAAGGAAATTCAAACACATATGGGAGGAATTTTGTTTGCTCTGTGCACAATAAATTGTGTGTTTGCTGAATAAAACCAAGAGACAACCCTAAAGGGGAGAAGTACATAGGTTGCACTAAAATAAAAACATGAGGAATGAAAACAGGAGAAAGCATCAGGTAAAACACTAAATTAAAACAGCACTTACCACAGAGCCACCTGAGGACATCAAAACAGCAAAATGAGTCAGATGATTACATTTGCATGAGATATGAGTGGAGTTGGAATGTGTCAGCTCACAGCCTTCTGTAGCCCAGTTGCCATTCATTGTGTCTGCTGAGTAGTTCCAAAATGCACATTTAATGTCTTTATCTGCAGCCTGGAACAGAAACAAGATGTTTTACTGATGGCAAAAGGCAGGATATTTCCCATCAAGAGACCTTTCTTGCATTAGCCAGGGCAATTCATTAAAAATTTCTTGTTGCCATTGGAAGGTTGGGAAACAAAAGGCACATTCTGCAAGGCCCATTCCAAGCAATTAAACCGTGGCCGGGGATGGAAGCACTTTATCCACACAGCTAAAAGCCCACCAAACATGTAGTCTAATCAGATTACTGAACCCTTCTGGCACTTGCAAAGATGTTGGAATTTTTACCTAGAGAAAACATTGTTAAATATGCACTTGCACCTGCTGAGCATGGACTAGACTGCAAGGTTACAGCCACATTGCTTGTCCTACTCATGGTCCATTCCACACGAGCAGTTCAAAAACTGAGACTTATTCTGTTCATTTTATAGAGTAATCTGGGATAAAGCCAGGGTCATACCACACCTGTTATATCACCTGCCATACACCAGTGATGAGGAAGACCATTAGTATTATTTAGTACAGTTAGTTCTTACTAAATCCAGTCAAAGACAAGGTCCCCACTGTACTATAGGCTTTATAAATATATGCAAATTTATATACAGGTGATTTCTGACTCAGAAGGCAAGTAACACATTTAAAAGCCATGTAACCAAGGTCAGAACCTCGTCTCACTGCTCACATCCCTACAGAGTTGCTTTCCTGTTAAGTTTCTGATGATTCCTTGTGCCATGTAAGGTGATTCTTCGCATATTAGTGAAGCCACCAAAAATCTTTATTTGCTGGAAGTAAACCTCTCAGTTCTAAATAAATGTGTCCAGAAATAACAGAGTATCAAATCTGGTTCTGCCATTACCACCTCACTGAAGGTTAACTTTTTGTTTTAACTTTGAAGCATTTCTTCCCTTTTTTTGATATAAATGCTTAAATGTCTGATAAACTTTCAGGAAAAACCCCACCTAAACACAGAACAGTCAAGATCCTGTGGCTCAAGCATCTACATTTTATCCATACTATGACCCAACAAAGATGATATTGTTGCCCTTGTTTTAGTCCCAGAGTATCATATTTAGTGTATTAGTATATATAATGTATTAGTATATATTGTGCTTAGGATGTCACATGTGAGATGAATATTATTAGAGTAATAAACAGCAACCTCACACCAGCAAACAACAGCATTATGTCTCAGTTTATCACACGCTGCAGGTGTGGTTACATCACATAAAATTCTTAGCTAATGCTTTGTTTTATTTGAAGCTGACAATAAAAAAAAAAACAAAAACAAACAAATACCAACCTTACCTTGGCATATTTTAAGGTAAATGTTATTTTCTCGAGCTCATAGAGCGTGGGTGGGTTTGAGCTAATTGCAACAGCTATCACTGATGAGCTTACTGTGTGTCTCTGTTCTGAAGGATCTTTTGAGGAGCGGTTTTGAGGCGATGAAAGCAAAGAACCAATATTGCTGTACCGCAGAAAGACAACTGCAACCGTGCCTATCAATCAAACACACCATGTTCAGTAGTTTGTGGGGTTTTTTTTATAGAGGAACAAAATTGAAGACATTAAGGAAACAATAAACAATAGACATTATTGCTTCTGTGGCATAAAATATGCAAAGCAGACGGAATCTTTGTGGAATACTTATAAAAATGTTTTAGGGACAATGAAATATAGCTTTATTTAAAACAGTGTAACTGGCATTAGAAATAAAACTGTGTGTTCACACTGGAAATACTAATTAGATATATGCATTTATATTTTTCTTAGAGTAATATGTGCTTGCTGCTGTTCTGCAGCTGGTTACACATATGGTGTCAGGTCTTATGAGCTAAAATATCTCAGACCTGAGGTAAATACTGGACCTTTCTGAAGTACCTGGCTTGCTTTGCCTCCCATTACAGTGGACCCAGTATGGCAAACAAGAAAGGAAATAGAAAAAGGTGTTTTAGGATGCACTGCTGATCTTGAAAAACACAGTGACTTTCTCCCTGGTATCAAAATAAACCACAATTTTAGATACTGATAGGTGGTGAGATACAGATTGCACAGAAGATGAAGATTTAAAAAATCTTTTCTATGTTTATTGTTAGGTGGTTTAATTCCAGAGCTGTTTAAACACATTTTCTTATTTTCAGTGCTGACAGTAGTTGTAAGCCCTTTCTGTAGCACTCTGAGGTCCAAGTCAGACCTGAGTGCTGCTGGTTTTGGTGCTGAAGATTACATGTTCTTGCCCCAGTGAGCTGCACTCTAAGTGGAAAAGATGCACCAATTTTTGGAGGAGAAGCAGCAGAGAGATTTGAAGGGGCCACTCCAAAGTCATATAGCAGATCTGTGGCTGAGTAAAGGATAAAACTCAGGTACCAATAACCAGTTGGAAATGTTGGAAATATCAGTCTTGAGACAATAAAGGGGTAGGAGAAATGGTGATAAAAATACTTTGTCTCCTTTGTAGTCAATCTTGGTAAACTGCACATTTGGTTATTGCTAATGGGTACAAGTCTATCCAAGGTATTTATTAACCCACCTACTCTCTAACCTTTCTTACCATTAGGATGAGATTCCTTTCTCTTCTTTGGCGAGATCTTTACGTAATCTCCCTCTGTGTGTACATGAGGGTGAATGTGTTTCATGTGGTGTGAATCAAAAGCAAAAACTTTGAGTGCTGTAAAAGAAGAAAAATGCAGTACAAATCACAGCTCCATTATGGTCTACCATAATTTACAGTTGGGTTAATAAATGTGTTACTGGATTGCATAATTACTGTGGATTTGAAGAATATATCATTGTGCAAAATATTTCAAGAAAAATGCTGTGAGTATAACGTGTTTGTTTAAATGTCTGGGTTTTTCTTATATTCATGCATACATTTTGCTCTCATACTTTTTACTCTTTCCATGAAAAATATAGTCCCTTATTTACCTTGCCTTAAATTAGGTACTGGAAAAAACAATGTAGGTTACTTTGGGAAGAGCTATTGCTTCATTAAAAATGCATTTCTGAAGGCAGCCACAAATCACAATTATAAAAAGCAAAGCATAAAATTCTCCACTGAATACTAACATTTGATAAAAGCCAATTTTTGAAAAGTATATATTTTATAGTTATCTATCCACGCTACCAAACGCACATTGCACTGGGAACTAATGATGTGTCTTGTCAGAAAGCAAACAAACAAGCATCACCCCTCAGGACAAAAACTACATTAGAGGCCATTGAGCTCTTTACTTGCTTCATTACAGTGCTGAGTTTCAATCACCCGGGATGGGGGGGGGGAAAAAAGTCAATCAGGGCTTTTCCTTTTTTCAAACAAAACAACAACAAACAAATCCCAAACTTGACTGATGGAGGAATATCACTAAGCTAGACCATCTGCATTGCTTATAGCACAGCACACAAAAATAATATGAGCTATTCAATAGACCAGCTGTCAGAAAATGTTTGTCAGGGCATAAGAAATAGTTTTATTTGGCTGGAGTTTTGAAAAGCTCATAGTTCAAGAGCTTGCACCATAAAAAGCAGTGGGGAGAGAGAGATATGTAATGTTGTAGGTCTTGTCCCAAAATAGTTATGTGTGGCACATGAGACCTGTGGAAAATTTATTCATGCTGAAAAACAATAACAAAAAATGTTAGTGTTTGGGTCCAATTTGGAAATGAGCTCACACAGTTTATCATTTTAGAACAAAAATAAACCTTAAAAAAAATCATTAACCTTTCAATATGGAAATTCCTCCCTGTTCTCTTTATCAGCTCTTTCCATCACCTTGGTGACTGATAACCACAATGCCACCAGAACTGCACCTGAATCCTCTCCTCCTGACCTTCCCAGCTCCGTGGCCATGAAAACCTCAGGTTCCAGGCAGTGGTGGTGGGGAAGGTGGGGAGAGGGGAGTGAGGAGCACGGGGCTTTTACAGGCAGCACCTGGATCTGCTGCAGACCCAGATGGGCCCTGCACTAACTGAAGTCTGATTATGTAGAGCCTATGCCATGCAAAAAATCCTTCCTCTCCCCCCTATTTTTTCATCACTCTGTGCAATTTATTTTCAGAGAGGTGAGGAAAGAACAGGGGGTTTGACCTGCCTTGGGACAGCAGGAGGAATCTTCCTCATGAACTCCTTTTATAAAACAGCAAGCCAGTAAGAGGCACTGAAGGACTGTACTAAATCTAAAACAAGAAATCAGATCACATACAGTTTGGGGACATTCAGAAAAATAAAGATGAAAGAGTGGCCATTGAGAAAGGAATCAGCATTGCTTTGTTAGGATTTTCAAAAGGGGCTGGTGTTAGCCTTACTCTGCTCTCAGTGAAGAAATGGTAAAACCATTATTACCACAGGAAAGCCAGCAGGTATTGGTGGGAAGACACCAGCTCACAGGTAGAAGGTAGGAGAGCAAAATGGTGCAGTTGAGCCAAGCTGTTCTCCTCCTGCGGAATTCTTCTTAAAATGAGAAATTTCTGTTGGCATAAAGCCACTCCAGGTCGAACTCACTAGACACAATCCTTAATCAAAGTTCGTTTATAACACCTTCACTGAACTAAAAAGTGTAAAAAAATCTGTGTAGAGCAAGTCCAAATTTCATTCCACTGGTGTTCTTTGGGCATGTAAGATGCATGGGAGAATTTTGTGCTCATATAAAGGATCCAGATTCACTGTGAGTGTGGCCATAATGAGAGTTTGAAAGAGAATCTGAAAACAACTTCCCACAGACTCTCAATTTTTTTCTGGGCTCTGGACTCAAATGTTCAGTCTTTGAAAATTATGACATCTACACTGAAAGTCAGGTGTTAGTTATGAAAATCATACAAATTAACACCTGTGTCTTTCACATAACACCATCTCTAATCTTCATAATTGTGCTGAAAATCTTCTCAGTGTAATCCACATCTGAAGTATACCTTAGATTAATTTTCTTTGTCTTACCTATGTCACTTGCATTAGCATCTAGCTGGGTTGTCTTTTTGAAGTTCTGGGACATGAGAAGTGTTGCTTGTTCTGCAGTGTGCAGCAGCTTAGTCAGGCTCCTCCTTTGGTTATCGACAGGAAGAGCTTCCCAGACTGCAAGTTTGTCTTTTTGTAAGAAATTGTTCACAGTGTTGACCAAAACCTGTAAATAAAAGCATATGTTTGAGAAGAGTAGAACAAGGACAAAGCCCACAAAGCTGAGGCTCGACACACTCACGTTGATGGTGGAGTTTGGAAGAGCTTCATTGCCAGAGTCCCCTGTGGTGTTCCAATATGGATAGGACAGTGCTTCCACGTAGGAAACCACATCTACAGGTAAAAGTGGTCCCAGAGTGTTTTTATTAATTTCCTGCAGCATCTCCAGAGGGGTCTTTAAGTGACTGATCTGAAAAATGGCAGAACTCACGTATTAATGAAACAAGTAAAGTTGTATTTCTGCAGCTGAAAACGAACCCACTGATTTCTGTGAATTATCTCATTGGGTTTTAAGATACTTGTACAAAAACTCCCCCACTATCTGAATCAGCTGATTGACACAAAATACTGGTGTTACACATGTCTAGTATAACCTTAACAAGTCATGTGCTATCATTACACTTTTTTCCCCCCTACTGCAACCCAGTTTTATTTATCCTGGTGACCCAAAGTGAACTAGTAGATGTTCTGCAAAAATAATCAAATATCAATGATATTATCATTCTGTTGACTTTTTAATCAACTTTAACTGAAGAGGTGGGAGCAGATGGGCAGTATTTGTATATTTTTTAGGGTTTTTTTTGTCAAATGCAAATTATAAAGAGGTAGTTGAGTGGATTGTACTGCCTGTTTCCCCTTGGCTACTTCAGCATATGAAATGCTAAATGCACTTATATCAAAAAACTAGTTTAAAAGTACAGGTAAGAGAGGGTGAGATGAAGATTAAGCTTGCAAGTTTCAGTCTCGTAAGAAAAGAATTCTTACTTCAGAATACTGACATCTAATAAAAATCCCCAACATCTGATTTTGTATGATCCATAATCTCTGCTGCTGAACAGCCTTTATGGGGTTTGCTTTGTCTTTAACTGCAACTGAAGAGAACTAGAGCACAGGCTGAAAACCAGGCTGAAAATCTGCCACACCATTACATGAAATTAAAGTGTTTTGACTTATTAAGTTTAGTTTAATGATGTACTTATAAAAAAATCCCACTCTAAGGTCCTACTGTGGCATTTATTATGCTTTTGCACCTAAGTGTGATAAGCATATATTATATTTGATGTAAGTATTACATTGCAAGTAAACAAAGAAAACATGTTAACACAATGTATATATAACACTATGTTAATAACAGGCTTTAAATTAATATCTTTCTGAACCCAGTAACTTCAGCAAGCTGCTTCATATCAGATGCAAACATATACAATTGGTTTTAATTTATTTATGCTTCTGCTTCATTTATCCTTTAAAAATAGACACTAATGTAGCTGTAGACTAATGAGGAGTACATTAATGAATATATTTTTTAATTGGCTTCAGGAATCTCTGTTGCTGTGGAATAAAAACCAAAAAGAGCCCAGAGTCTTTGTTTCTACAAGTTCTGTATCACTTTATGTATTACACTCTGAGGAATAAATAAACCACCACACCAAGATGTTATGGCTCCCTTTTCTATTTAGTCACTTGTTGACATTACTTTTGTAAGCTATCTTGCTGCCTTTCCTTCTGAACAAGCAAATAATTGCACATCAGCAAATGCAGCAGTGTGTAACTTCAGAAATTACAGAAACAGCTGAGTGATTACCACACTTCTGAATTTTTCATGCATCATGATTCACTTTGCTGGAAACAGAACATGCAGATTCCCAGCAAGGTATTATCATGATCTGAACTTACAACCCAGTTCAAATAATTTGAAATTATCAAAAAGACTTCTGTAAACATGCTTAAGTTCAATTGTATGCTTTAAGTCCTAGTTAAAAGCTGTTAAAGAATAATTGCAATTGAAACAGCAGTTTCAAGCAGAAACAATTAAAAGATTTGGAAATTAATCTATAAACCAATGCTACTTACTCTGGCTAAAGTTCTATTAATATGTTCAGTTACACAGTCTTTGAATAACTCACACTTGGCCTTTGGATTTTCTGTAGAAATAAAAGGAAACTAATTATACATTGCAGTCCATGCAACATTCAATATAATCCAATTGTAAAAGCTCTTGTCTAGGTCATTCCCCAAACCACCAGCATTCTGAATTAATGCCCACAGGACACAGCACTGCATTCTCAAACTTCAGTTACAAGGACTTCATCTTGACCAAAGTTCCAGCACTGGGTTGGACTGTGCCCTTCCATGGGACTGAGACACATGGAGTTAAGGGCCAGCTCAAATTTACAGAAAGGGATATGGATCTGACAACTCTGAGGAGGTAACTTATTTCAAATGGGTTTCATTACACTGTTTAGCAAAAATACATTTACAAATTTATTCTATTCTCAGGAATTGTAGATGCCAGTGCCTTGCCTCTTTTTCATGTCTTGCTGATTAATCTAACTGAAGATAAATAGGCACTGGTGGGTTTCTCAGAAGATGTATCTCTATAATAACATATAAACCTTTATAATATCATGTACCTTGGCAGGAAGTGCCATCATTTGGCTTAAACTGCAATTTTCCTGTGGATGGTTGATAACCTTCCTTACAGGAGCAGCTAAACCCTCCATCCACGTTTTCACATTTTGCATGATCTCCACAGGCAACAGTTCCTTCATTGCTGCACTCATCTGCATCTGCAAATATCGTGAGAAATTGAATTTTTTATTAAGCATTTGCAGTCTAACACCTTGCTGCTTTGTTGATAATAGCACCACACACTACAAGCAGTTTCGTAATAAAATTTCATGTAATAAAAAAAGCAAAACCCCAAAAAGTGCTATTAATGGCAACCCCCCCTGCCAATTATAATACTTACAGATTAGAAGGATAAATCATAATTGATCATATTTCTATACCACCACTTTTATTGCTACATAATAATACATTGCCCACGTTTTAAAACCATATTAATTCTATCATAAAAAATTAGTTGGCATGATGCAAATCATCTGAAATCCATTTTTCAGAGATTAGATTTCTCAGCTTTATTATTCAGTTAGGAAAAGACAAAAAACTGAACCTGCAGACTTTTAAGTTGCAGCTTTGAAAAGATTCTGCAAAAGATCACTCTCTCTCATTAATCTGAGAATTAAACTCTCTGTCCTTTAAAGTGCTTGGCATGTCCTTTTTTTTAAAAAAAATCTGTGTTTAAATCACACTTGCCTAAATTGTATTTTGTGCTTCTGAAGAGTTTGCTATTAGGCAGATGGGTGGAGCACAGTCCAAGGGTAAAACCAATGAATTCCAGTAAGGGAATCCATGAATTGATCAATTTAAGGGAGCTGGGTACTAACTCCCTGGCTGGAATACAGATTATTTTGCATTATTTGGTTGGCTGAGGATAAAGATCAAATAACTCAATGGAGAAAGTAAACTGGGAACAATACCAAATAATTCTGAAGAATGAAGTAATGGGCTGTGAAGTGCTGTGCTGGAAAGGAGAGAAAAGTGAACAGCTTTGGGAAACATATATCTGATGAAAAGAGCTGAAAAATGAAGAAGTGATACATGAGCAGGTTTAAAGTAACACTGAGAACTGAACTCAAGGAAAGTAAAGGTAGTGTGGGCAATGGATTAACCAGGGAGGGTGACAACCCAAGTTAAGAACTGGTATGACACTTAATTTTGGGAAGAAATTGGTGCAAAAAGGAGAAGTGATTAATTGCTCAGTGGAGGAGAAGAGCTGCCTGAATTGATAGGAAGGTTCTGCAGTGCCAGGTGGGTGTTCAGGTCAGACAGACAGAGAGCAGATATGGGGTGGCTGGAAATGCATCATTAGGGTAGGGGAACCAGTTCCACACTCTGCTTTTGATACAAGAATCTTGGTGGTTTTCAAAAAGGAGCAGAACAAAAAGGAGCAATAATGCTTGTGAAATAAGGATATTATTGAAAAATGGGAAAATGAACTGCATGTCAATAGGTATATCTAGGGAATGCAAAAAAATACCTGGAGGATATGTGGGGGCCACCTACCTGTTTGGACTGCATTTTTTGTGACTTGGCAGAACATTCTTTGCTAATGGTTGTGTGGTTTGCTTTTTGTTTGTTTGTTTCTTGTTTTGCTTTTCTGTTTCTTTGTTTTTTGGTTTTGTTTATGTGTTTGAATGGATTGGTGCCAGCATGGAATTTTAAAGTGTGAGGTTAAATTACGACTATTTGCATCAGGGCAATAGTTTGTTTCCATATTTAAAGCCCCAAACTGCAAATGTTTCTCTTTAAACAACTGAGTTTTGCATTATCCATATTTGCATGGGTTTTGTGACCTCAGTGTTCACAGCCATGGAAGTAACCACGTTATACATGAACCAATCTGGCAGAAGGGAAGGAAAAAAGTGTGATGTAGTGCTACACACAGGATACCTCATAATTAAATGCTGTCATTTAAAGGCATGAGGTTAAAGTTCTTACTCTTGGCATTTAAATAACCTCTCACATCAGTACATTATAAAGCTCTGTTTGATACAAGTGGGTGCCTGTCCATTCCTTGTTGTGTGACTCTGTGCAAGACAGAGAAATTTTGGAGGAATTGAAGTGGCAGGCGTGACAATCATGACAATGCCAGTTTGTACAACAAGAACACACATCAGCCTTATACCAAAGGTTTCTTTGGCCTTGTCAGCTCCACAGAGGACACCTACATCTTAACAATACACTCAGCACGTAATGCAGTGCTAAAACACTGGCAATTCACAACAATCTTTGCTAAAACTTACAATAACTTAAAAATAAATAAATATTTGTGGTTTTTTTCAGTATACTGTTGCTAAACATCAGGTTTCTATGTGATTTTACTGATGCAAATGTTTCAGAATGATTACAATATTTTGCTTTTCATCAACCTTCGGTTCAGTGAAAGACTTTTTTTGTCAGTATTGGGCAGTCACACGAATTACAATTTTTTTGGAAATTCTGTCAGACATTGAGTGTAATGGAGAATTTAGAGAGAAGTTAAGATTATCTAAAAAACCAGCAGAAACTCAAGCACCATGGCACATCTCTGGCAGTGGGAGCTCTTCATCTCTCAGCTCTTTAAAGTCTGAGAGAGACACCCTGTTGAATATATGCAAATAGACTTTCTGCAGTTGAGTTGCCCATATGGAATGAGTCCATATCATACCTATCTAATTTACTCTTTCCAGAAGAAAAAAACCAACTCCTGGATGACAAAATTAAAAGGCAATATGCCTGATCTTGCAAGGCACCAATCAGCTTGGTATCCCTTTTAAATCAAGGAGATTGTCAGGGGCAGCCAACAATTCGTGATGGTTACAAACGCGCAGCTTTTAAGATCCTGCTTTGAAACGCTGGGTGCAGTAGCTGTGGGCTTTTGTTTCTCTGTGTTTTGTAGTTATGCCTTTTTAACCAAATATGCAATTGGACCACATGCAGACAGCAACTCGTCAGTGCTTTCAGCAATCCAGTTTTAGTGGAGTTTTGGGGCGAGGATCTCAAACGGTCCTCCTTGATCTGCTGTGGGAGCAGGAGTGGGGCTGCCGAGCCTTGTGTGAGCAGTCTTCACAAACAGCATTCCTGAGCAAAGGTTCAGGACCAGCAGCTTTTGAAACAGAAGAGCATTTGCCACAGCGCTGTAAAAAAAGCCCTGGCCTTCCAGTAAATATTCAAAACAAATCGTGGAGCTGAACTTTGAAGCTTTTATAACAGCTCCAATCAGAAAAATATTATCACCAGCACCACTTAGTCTAGTGTGAAAATAGATTTATAAGCTTTTATTTTATTTCTGTGCTTTGTCACTCCTCATTTACTGCAGCAGGCAAGGAAATTCCAATTAAATTAAAAGTACTGAGAACAGTTATTATGTTCAGTCTTGCCAATTACAGGATTGTACCTACATGGCTTTGATTCTTCAGCAGTCAGTCAAGACAGCTTGATGTCTACATTATACCTTCTGCTTATTAGTAGCTTGCAAGTGATTGAAAAGTCCAGTTGCAAAGCACTAGATGTTCCCTCCCTGTGCCTCCATACTGTGGAAGGCAGCAGAACACACAAAGTAGAAATGAAAAAGGCTGTGAATGGCACAGCTGAAAGAAAAGGCAGCTCCGTGGCACAATGCCAGATCCCATCCACTGCACAGCTCCCTTGTCACAGCAAAGGATGAGATGGAGAATGGGTGCCTTCCCAGTGCTCTCAGAAATACCTGAAGAAGACTAATAGCATGTTCCTGGAAAAGGCAGAGTGGTGTGGATGTCACTTCCATTTTACAGAGGGCCATTTTCATGTTTTTGCTCTGTTGGCTGGGGTGAAAAAAGTAGACTTGTATTTCACTTTTTTATCTGCAGCTGAACATTCAATAAAATGTGAAGTCTAAGGGAAAGCATGGCTTTTACACAAATCAAAAAATAGATTTTAATAGCTCACTTTCGTGACAGCAGAAAAATATCATCTTCAGAAACACCACATCTCTGCATTCTTATTTTTTTCTTCTCCATTTCCTTTCTTCTATTTTCCTCCCTTTCCCCTCCTACCCTCCAGTTCCTCCTCTAGCTGCATGTTTCCTTGTCATCTCTTCACCAATTCTACCTGATAACATGGATGAAAAACTGTTGACCCTCAACTCAAAACTCAGCATTCTGGTTGGATTAAGAGTGAAGTGACACTTCTCAAAGCAGTTGTCCCAAGCTTTCTTTTGATCTACTGCTTTGAGAGTTATAATCACTTTGTACTTAGAAGCTTATTGTAGTTTCCAAAGAGGGAACACACATATGTGTGTTCAGATGGGCTTTGAAATGGACTCTCACAGACACAGTGATGTACCAGACTTGCACTGCTGGGAAGTCCAGACAGCTTTGATGGCATAAACAAACAGGCTGCATAATGGCCCACTCTCCAAAATTCAACCACTGTATTTTTAAAGTTACTGCCAGGTACACATATATATATATATATATATGCACACACATTTAAAACAAGATTTAAGGCTTTGAAGAATCTGGAAATATATTGGGGCCTATAAACTCAGGCAGGGTGCACACCTGGGAGCTCTGTTCTGTGATTTATACTGACTAACACACTGCATTTACAGTGACAACTTTGGTGTTTGCACCAGCTGTGTGTAGCACACCCTGAACACACAACTGTCAGCTGTTTGTGTGCAAGGCATATCTACTACCTGTAGCTGGTCCATTGGGTACAAAATATCCTACTGTTGTTCCCATGATGTATAAAGTAGGAAATTAATGGTGGATCAAAAGGTTGTCTTTAGGACTCACATCTTGGTAAAGTAATTGGTACAATTGTTTCATCAGAAGAGGTGCCCACAGGTAATTTTTTATTTCAGTGTGAGTTTGGAAGTTCTTGGCTCTCCCATTGTCAAAAGGATGAACAAAAGTGCTAAACTGAACCCCAGCAGAGGATAAAAAAGATCAATCTAGCTGGTAAAGAAAAGAGGGGAAAAAAAAAAGAAATTATCACACTAATGGTAAGAAGTTAAAGTGACACAAAAACAGTCAGAGAAACAACTTTGAGGGCAAACTACTGAAGCTGAGGAAAGGCTGTAATGCAAAAATCAAAACCTGGACCAGAAATGGTGAGAATATTTACAGCTCAACGTGCTAACAGTCCCCATCCTGGCTAATTTAAGAAGGATTCATAGCAGCTGGATAAAGCAGAGCACTTTCAGATGGATGTGAGCAATGGGCAAGAAAGGTCGATTAGATCACTTTCTGGCTTAATATGCAACCATTCTGCTGATATTAAGAGCAGTAAGAAGAGAGGCTGTCAGCACTCACAAGCTCACAGGAGATATACCTAGAATGAGACACAGTCAGCATAAAGGTGTAAAGGGCAATAGATTTATTTCTCATTCTCTCATTCCCTGAGGACTCTTGCAACATACAGAGAAAATTACCAGGAGTTTGAAAAGAGAGAAATAGTTACAGTTCTTCCATTCAAAGGAAATCCTAAAGGATTGCATAGTTGTTCAGAAATAACATTTTTCCAGAGAACTTTTTCTCCTCTGTAGTCTTGAACATGTTCCATCCAGTGCTACAGAAAGAGAGGCTGATGAATGGCATAGGAGGCAGGATAACTGCTGATCTTGCTCATTGCTTTTGATCAGACTTGAAAAATTACCAAAAATATCCCAATCAAAGTCTCCAGACAAAAGATATTTGAAGTATAGTAGGCCAAATGTATTGAGAATTTTGTTGGTGCAGAGTGACCTGAATGAAGAATATTTTGTCACTCTGCTTTGTTTTAAGAATATGATCAGCTAGCCCACAGATCAGTGAAACAGTGGCATAAATGGGTGAATCTGGGATTTTTGTATTGCCTTAACTATTCATTGCCTAAAACTGTGATTTAAATATATGTGGATTTAAATATATTGCAAGCAGAGTCAAGATGGAAGTGTCACTGAAAGCAATGAGAGCTGCTGTGTTGTCAGTGAGAAGTGTGGGCCTGAACTGGAATATTAAGTCTGTACCAGTGCAAATTATAGGAATTTTATACTCAGACTCCAAGCTTCCCAAATATGAAAGCATTTTGCTGGATTTCTGTAATTAACAGAAGCAATAAGAGGAGAGTGACAACGCAAAGGTAGCTGGCAGACAGTAATAACTTACCCACGCAGGAGGTTCCATCATTAGGTACAAAAGTTTGTTGACCATTGCTGGATTTAAAACCAGGCATACACATGCAGAAATAACTTCCCACCGTGTTTGTGCAGTTGGCATGCTCTCCACAAGGCTGAGTAGCATTTTCACACTCATTATCATCTGTCAAGACATAAATTACAGAGAAATATATTTGCATTTGACGATAGAAGAGAGCAGTGTAGTATAAGCTTAATTTGGCCCTGGGACTTTATTTGTATAAGTTTTAAATGCTGAGCTGGCACTCTTGGTGTTTGTCTATGTAGTTTTCCCATTGCCAAGGATGTAATCAGGTGTTCAGCAGCACTCTTCCTGCATGAATCAACAAATGAGAAAATCAGTGGGATACTGAAGCGAACGGTTTAATTGGATATACACTTGGAATAAAGGATTGAGACAAGTACATGTTCTGCCATGGTTGTATTTGATAACATTTTTTCCTATCCAAAAATCTACAGGTAGAGAGTCACTCTGAGGATGCACCTGGGAATTTAGAATCATAGAAAACAGAGCTCAGAAGGATACAAAGAAGCCCCCCCCCTTCATTCCCTAACACCGAAGTAGAATCGCAATATCTAAATGCACATTTTTATGGCCTGTTTTTAAAGACCTTCTGTGATATTTCTCAGAGGTACCAGATAAAAAACTTACACATTCATCTTACTGACTGACCTGAGTCCTCAAGTATATTGTTTTTTCTTAGTTAGCACAAAGACCTTAACAAAGAGATGAGGAAGGTTCACGGGTTGATCCTTACCTCTTAGCAATTGCTGTGCAAGTCATCATTTTTGCACCTGCAAATTTACATCATATATTCTATGTGGCTAATCCCATGCCTGCAGTGGCACACCACAAAGGAACAATACACAATATACAAGACTACATCACCTCTGAAGAGCCTCAGCGTGTGCTGTCATTGTGAGCACAGGGACTCAGCGAGCTTGGTCAAAGGTCAAACAAAATCATGAACTCCTGCTCTGAACCCCATAGTTGATCTTCTGCAACGACTCAATAAACCACTTCCTCTCTGGAATCTTACAAGGTACTCATTGTCTATTAAATAATTTTCAGACCAAATTCGAGAAAATTCGACCGAATTCTTATCCAGGCACACCATTCATCAAACTGGGACACACAGCACTGGTAATTCCATCTTTCCAACAGTCCAAAACTTTGAAACAAACAAATCAGTGAAACTCTCCCAAAGAAGCACTCGGGGTGGAATTCTCCATTTTCTATATCGTGAGAAAGGAAAAGAGTTAAAGGCTTCCTGAAATCAACTGGGATTTTTTTCCTGTTCTCAAGCAAAAAGTACTCATAACATGATGAATGACAGGAAAGAATTCTAACAGGGAGAGAAATAACAATTTATTGCAGAAGAGAAATGATTAAGGAGCATGACAGGGAGAAGAAATATGATTTCAGAAAAGGCACCTGAGGATGAGTTTTAGAAAGGTGCTCCTGCTTCCTGATGGTCAGTGTTCTCATGAGGTCTTTGCAGAGATAGGGGGCAGATAAGTAAAGTGTCACATAAGCCAGGGCAGTGACAAGATTAAAGTATAGCAAGAGGCATAAAGCGTTGCAGGAATACATTTCTGGAATATAATTTAGTCACAACCCATAGCATAATTCTGGAACAGGACTTTTTTTGAGATTTGAAGTCTGACATCATTTTGAATGTGACTCAGTCGACTCAGACATGCAAATATCAATTCAGAAATGCAGTTTTCCTCAGGGGAATTTGGGTCAACAGTATCAAATGGATTATGCTCATTAAAACTCAAATTGAATGTAATTTAATGAGGAATCCAAGTATAAAAGCACTTTGCCAACATACTTCAACAATATTTATTCTACAGCTTTGGTATTCATGAGAATACAGCAGAGAACGTGTATAATTTGGATCTTAAAGAATGCCAAAGTAAAACCAAATTAGCTGAAGTGGAATTATGATAGGGAGGAAAAAGTGTGGTGTTGATCCAAGTTCAAAAGCAAAGGCATAAAAACATGAAAAAGTCAGCACTATTCCCATGATTGCAGAGATCAGGTCCCAGAACACTTTACAAGCCCTGATAACAAGGTCCATTTCTAACATAATTTGTGTGTGTTTGTTTGACTTGCAACCCAAGTTTGCTTCCAGACCCTTCCAGATCTGTTATAGCTGCCAAGTCAACTTGGGAACAACATGTGCTGACTCTGGAAAGCTCATGGGATAGTAGCCATGGAAGATGAGAGGTAGAAGGACACTGATGATGGCAGGACTGGATTCAAAGTAGAGAAGTAACAGAGCTAAGGAGGCTACATGTGACACGCAGGAACTTTTCTTTTGGATTTTTTTTCCTAGAAGTTCAGCTGTAGTCCCCAATATCCAGCAATATTACCTTTTTTGAGTGGTCCAAAGGATTTATAAGCAATATTAAAATGACTCATACAGTGGTTATCAATAAATTTTCTACAGTTATGCCTAAAGAACTTCACTGGATGATTGGTGGTTTTCCTCAATATTTATGATGTCTGTAGATGGCTTAATGGTGACTATATTCCCTTAGTAAGCTTGTTTATTGAGAGAGCCTTTCAGATAATTTGAGAAACCTTTTGAACATTGAAGGACCAGCAGTAACTTACATTGCAAACACAAAGATGAATATTTTAAAGAGTTAAGTTCATATGGAGCTTTTTTTCACTATTCCCATGGTCTAATGTAACACTCAGCAGACCCTGCTGGGGCATAATTTACTGGACCACATCCTGCTTCCAGTGAAAGTAATGACATAAAAGTCACTGACGTCAGTAGGCTGTGGAAAACTACTGGGTTAATGAGAGAGGCAAGTGAAGGAGCAGTTTCCAAGAAAAAAAAAAGGGTGTTTCATGCACAGTCTATCTAAATGTGCGTTTTTTTCCCCACACAAAATATTATACAAGATCAAAAATGATGGAAAAAATATCATCGAGTTCTCTGTGCAAACAACTTGAATTTTTTATTCAGACAACACTCCAATGTGAAGCCCAGGGGCTTAAAGTAATTTTCCAAATTTTGCATGATTTATAATATTATTGGATTTGCAATTTAAAGGATGTCAGGAAAAAAATAATGGGATTTATAGATGAAAAAATAATTTTTTTTTTTAAAAAAACATGTTCTGCCTATACAGAAAGGATACCTTAAATGACAGCACTCATATAATCCACCTGCTTTGTTGCTACCTAATTTAATTGTGCTGTGTGCATTCACTGCTGCACAGACACTCACTGAATACTGTAGGCAGTATCTCAGGAATACACATTCCTTTAAATATGTTTTCTTCCCCCCGCCCCCCCCTCCAGTAAACGATGAAAAATTTGGAGACTTTAGAGACAAGATGGCCAAATGACAAAGTTAATTATTATGGCTAAATGGTAATGTTGCATTCAGGTTTGATACAAAAGGCATTTCCTCAATAGCTACACTGTCTTAAGAAATGTCAGAGGCTGTTGGGATGGTGGGTTTGGGTGGGATGGTTGTTTCTTTTTTGGTTGGTGTTGGTTGTTTGGCAGAGGATACAGGAATGTGTACCTGAATATTGGTAGGAGGTTTACATGGTACAGTTGTAGAATAAAATCAATTTTCCACTCTTACCTTAAAAATACAGCTAGTATGTATTGTCCTGTACATAAATGCAATTGTGGTTAGATGGAATCAGCTGTCAGCTGCATGTCATCATACCTCTACTAGGCTCTTGGAAATGTATTAAAGATTATCAAAAGCAAGAAAAACACGAAAGGTTGATATACCCCTTTCATACTCCATTTTGTTTTGAACATTTTGTTTGTAATTCTGTATTAAAAACCCTTGCACACTTTTGTTCATTAACATGAGAATACCATTGGTTTAGGATTGAGTAGGATTACTAAGAGGCTTGGGCATTGATGGAAAACTTCCCCGGTCACAGAGGACTATAAATTGAATCCAGTGTTTGAACAATCACTCTTTTATATCAGGTAACACTGTTTATTAAGTAAAATGTGAACGAATTTTGTTTAGCATTGGTACATTTTTGTATAGAGGGCATTAAATTATTTAGAAATTTTAAAATATACCAATATGAAAAGGAAGAATAATTTGCGGATTTTAGGGCCATGATGCAGTTGGAAGCTAGAGGAATCTGATAAGATTTTAGGGGAAAACCCCCCCCAAAAACAACTAAATGGAAAATTTCTTCTTTTGTATTCCATATTCTAATAAAGTGCAAATTTTACTTTCTCCTATATTGTATTTTAATAGTGGATGGTTATAAAATTACAACCTACAGTAGGAAAACACCAAGGCGGCTACAGCTCCAAAATTACATAATGTTATTATTGTGACAAGCATGAAAAAATGCTTGGAGTTTTCAATTTTAGATATAAGATTTTTGTAATGCTGTTTGCATATTTTACATGAAAAATGTCATGAAGAAAAGTCTTGTGGTAGTGGATTTATCAAAGGGCTATGAAAGATTTTCATTGCACTGGCCATATATCTGTGATAGACTTTTGATGATATGATGACATATAACATGAAGAGTTGGTTTTGGGGTGAAACTTGTCATATTGATTCACAACCACACTGACGTTTTTCCTTCTTTCCCTTTTATAAATTTCCAAGTAAATTGTTAAATTCTCAGCATTCCAGAGAAGGATTTTAATGAATTAAGAACTCCTGCCCAGAGCTGGATTTGATAACCTGAGTTTCCCCAAAGCCACGCAGGAACACGCGTAGGCCCCGTGGCGTGATTTTCCTGAGTTTTATGGAGCCTGATGTTACTAAGGACTACAAGCAGCCCTTATACTGCAATTCTATTCAGTGCATTCCCCTCATGACATAAGACAATGCAATTAAAACACCAACAATGAATTTTGCCCTAATCCAGGCCTGTGGAAACCAGGGTTGTAGGCCTCTGGGGGATACCCGTCTGTCAAGATCAGCGGTGACAGCACAGGGCTGGGGGCCGGTATCGGACACAGGAGTCTGATAAATGGACAGCACTGGGTGGGAAGGAAATGCTGCCAGAGTGGCTGGGGAATACACTGATTCATTGCATCCCACTGCTCTCTTTTGACAGTAGCCTCTGTTGCCAAAGCTGCTATGGAGCCCCTGGGGGAAAAGAAAACTACCCTTCCCTAGTGTAACCCTCATGGGAGAACAGTGCTTGAAGTGCCTCACTTAACCCCTCAAAAGCAAGGAAATGAAAGGCTTCCTGTAAAACAAATTTCAGTGCTGCTCACCCTGCTGTGCTTAGCTTGTCTGGAGGTCTCAGAACAGTGGGTGATCTCACATACATTACTTCTGTGCTGCAGGACTGTGCATCTACAGCCATCAAAGACCCAGTTAAGAACAGCGCTGCCATTAACAACCTTGCCTTTCCTTTCTTGTGATTTGTTTCCATTAATGGCAATTTAGCACAATTTATTTATGATTCTCCAAAGATTCAGCATTTGAGCTTGGTCTAAACCAGCATGAAAGAGCAGATGCTTAGAATAACCACTTGAGACTGTAGAACTGGGCTGGAAATCTCATTTAAATATGAATTTCTTTCATAATGGGCCTGATTCATCTTAGTCCTACACCAGGGCAGGCAACCATGCAGCTGATGCCTAGGAAGTCTTGCCACTGCAAGCTGCCTTGCTAAGGTTTCATAATTCCCTACCCCCTTACAAGAGCTTTTCACATTTGCCTTCTCAGGATGTTTTTATAGCTTGTCAGGAGTTTTTAACTGGTTTGAACTTGGTGGCTCTGCAACTAGCTAGTCTCCTAAAAGTTATTAATACAGCAAACAATTATTTTCTCTCACAGTCTTCATAGGCTACGTGTATATGCAGAGATGATTTTGGATCAGCAGTTCTTTCACACTGGATGAACCAAAGGCCCTCACAAAAGAAAAATCCCTTAGTCCCAGGTTAAGGAACAGGTCAGAACAGTAAAAGAAGGAGGAAAGGAAACTTTCCTACATATTAAAATCACACTCAGGTTGAGTTTCAGAGACTGGACAAGGTTTGGACAGGTTAATATATTATCTAAACTATTTCCCTCATCTCTTGCTGTTATTTCCAGACATTATAAATTAAACATGAAAAGAATTTATTATTGGGTAAGTGCTAGTGATGAAATTGTCATTTGTTTAGCCACACAGAACAACCTGCCTTTTCAACACTTGTGAAATATCAAAAAAAAAGAGAAAATCTATAATTTGTGATCACTCATATATGAAGAATGGGGATGTGGTGGGGGATATGTCATTGAAAGCACTAGTCCTTGACTGGAAACAAACCATTTACCCAGAGAAGCATCTGTAAGGTGCTCAAATTAGTGAAACAGAAGGGAAGGGGGGAATAAATAATTGAAGGGGGGACCAACCAAGTCATGGCCCTGTCTCAGTTTTTCCCCAGCACTGCCTTCCTGTACCTCTGGAGAGCAGGGGACTACATGCAGTGCAGAGAGAATCAACACCCCCACCACTTCTCCTGAGGAGACCTTATTGCTGCACTGACCAACACAGACTCAGCAGGTGAAAAGTCATGACTGGATGAAGTCTTTGGAAAACTGGCAAGTAGATACTGAATAGGATGAGATAGAAAAATAATCCCAGTTTCAGTTCCAGTTGCACAGAGCTCCCAGTTGGATATACTGTGAACTCAAACAACACAACGCTCCCACCCCACAGGATGTGAATGAGTAAGACATCACTGCTCAAATCTAAACATTTTGGTCCCATGCAAGAGATTAGACAGAAGGAAACCAGCTCAGCAAACAGTTTGATTAAGAGGGAAGAAAAACTTCCCAGCAACACTTTCCCAAATCACAAAACAAAAAGAGAGAGATATTTATTCAGAAAACACAGACAGGAAATGCATCACTACTTTGCAGCTTATGTATGAAAGCCACCATGGTGTGGGTAAACAAGATGTGAAGAAGGGTGCAAGTGAGAGACAACATGGCTGGAAGGAAGGAGAGGAACCTTGAACATCATCAGATCAGCTTTATCAAACTCACTCCACACATGCAGCAAAGTCTGTGATAAGAAATGGTGCTGTTCTATGTCAGGATGTGGACTCATCATCCTACAGTGAAACAGAACTACGTCCTGGGGTCTTGAATGTCACATGGCAACAGCAGCACTCTGTTCCCACTGCACCAGGCAGCCAGGGCTGGAAGCACCCAGGGGCACCCATGCTGCTCTGGGAGCCCCTGCAGAGCACCAAGGGCAGTGCCAAATATTTGATGTCAGCGACACCGGGAGGCGTGTGAGCCCATTGTTGAGAATGAAGATCACATTTCTCTTCCTTTCTTTACCCCACACTGATCAAATTACAAAAAACTAACGTCAACATTCTGGCAGTCACTCTGTGTCAAGTTTACCACTTGAGGAACTAGACAGACTGTAATTGAGACTCATCATTATTTTCTTGGTTTGCCCCTTCAAAACCACAGAATTAATAGGAGGTGAAGTGCAGCTGAATAGGGACATGCTGGATTCAAGCTGCTGGCAGTGTGCAGGTGTCAGTGTTTCTCTGAATGTTACCAGCAGAAGGCTTTTAGAAACTTCCCCATTATTAAATTACATAATTCCCACGTCAGCTTTCCATGTTGTTGCTCACTTGTTTGTTTTCACTGAAAAAAACCTGTTTTAACTGATAAGTAAGACAGCACATGCACAATCAGAATATTTTTGTGTCAAGGAAGGTAAGCAGCACAGCAGCTCCCTACTGAGAGAGCTTTGCCAGTAGGTAACTATGCCCCCTGCAGAACTAAATGGGCAGCCCAAGTAGAAGTTCTGTTTTGATACTGCAAATAGATACTGCATTTAAAAAAAACAACCAACCAACCAACCAAGTCAGAAATCCAACCAAACCCAAATTATATTTGCATCATAATTTCTTGCAGACTTCCAATTGCATTTTCTGTTTACCATACTGCTGGCATAGAATCAGCACCACTCATCAAAGTAGGTGTATCAGAACATGAGGGTTCATCTAAATAATGCACATTTATTTATGCTGTACACATATCCCTCCAATACTCCAGCAGACATCGTATAATGGTGTTCAGGAAAATAAGACTCAAAGGTTTTCAATTCCCAAATGTGCCTGGTTCTTGTTATTTCTAACACTAACTTCTCAAAACTCTGTTTGCAGAACTTTCTCAAATAGACAGACTCAGTATGACACATTTTTTTTGCATGTTAAACCAGAACCATAAACATTCTTCTCGTAGAGGACACTGTTCTCCAGCAGGAGAATTTTTCTTGTGCAAAGAACTTGTGCATTACCACACACCAAATCTTGTGATCCATCTGACCTGCATCCAACAGATGTTAAATGCATCTAAAGAAAGACAGGGTAACCATATCAGGATTACTCTGTCCATGTCTAAATCCCAACAGCTACTAGATACATGTCTCCTACAGACACATGAGGATTATCACTCAGAGGTAGTGACCTCTTCGGCTTCCTCAGCAATTGCCCATCTAACAGCAAATGAAACACAAAGCTGGAAGTCACATTCCTGCATCTCACATTTCACTTCCTGGTCCTGGGGAGATCAGCTGTGTCAGTTTACATTCACCAATTTAGTAGCATTTTTGGAAGGGAAAAGAAGAACTGAACTCTACTGAAAAAGTTTTGCTAAATCATGATTTGAGAGCCTTAGCTCTCAAATAAATGGCTCAAAATAAAGACTTCATGTTTTATTTGGTCAAGAAAGGCAGATCCATATGTAGAAAGGACAAATGGGCTCATCAGTGTTCAACTAGATCATCTTCATGCTTTTGGATCTGCTACTTAATAATAGGTGGTACATTATGAAGTGCAGGTGCCATTCTACTACATTCGTTTTCAAAGGACAAAATTTGTTGAAGGTAATTTCCTGTAACATATCTGAAGCAGTATTAAAAACATTTCTTGCTTTTGAGATCTGTATACTATGTTCCATTTTGGATTTAAAAAGCAGAATACTGTAAAAGATGTGGTAAAATTGCTTTGAGAGAAGTAATAGCTCAAATAACATGGAAGGCCATGAAACAGTGGCTACAGAAGCTTTTTCTATTGTGGAACAGTATTCATTGATTTCTGAAAACACAGGCTAATTATGCTCTGAGTGGACAAAGTACCTTAAGGAGTCCAGTCTGGGCATCAGAGATAAAGAGTTCACTATGTACTTTTGTCAAACCCAAGCTAAAGGACTAAAGACAGGAGTAGCTTGATGAAATTTGATTGCCAGTACCCTTCAGGAGGGCAGGTGAGGTTACCTGATGCTGCTCTGTGAGACACATGGACTTATATTGCTCAAAGCTAATATTAAGATTAGGTCTTTAGAAGAAGATAGCACAATAGTAAATAATGGATTTATTTTATTTTTAAAGTCAATACTGTTTCATTCTAATCAAAAATTACATGTGAACTATCCATCTACAGTGGACCACGCAGCTTTCACATGGCTTGATGACTGTGCTTTTTATATTAGCCCTATTTGTAAGTTATCCCATTTAAATGTTCTGGAATTCAATAGCTTCACGGCTGGAGAGTAGACTAAATCACAAAAGGAAATAATTTCAATCTATAACTGAGAAAAGCCATTAATTGCTGGAAAATATCCAGTCTCCAAACCTGAAGATATCAAATATGGTCTGGCAAGGAGGAGACAATTAGGCTGAGGAATTCTACCCAGAGGGAAAACATGCCAGCATTACTTCAGCTAGACTAATGACTAGAACAATAACCACTGAAGTATTTCCAGCTACTGTCAATGCTGCAAGTATTTAACTCCATGGTGAAAACATCTTAACTACTGACAATGATATTGTCAGAGACTCGCCCCAGTGGATCATTTCTGGGGGGGAAAAAAAAATCACTATAAAATCAGACAGGGTTTGGTGTCATACTCCCCCCCTTTTTTCTCCTTCTGATGTGAATTAAAGCTAAATGTAGTCATGCAGGGGGAACTGGAGGTTATAAAACTCAGGAGAAGTTACGTCTCTACTACTGCTCTGCTCAGGTAAAAGGTTGCAGATTTTGGGGCAATTAAAATCGTTTTCCTCTATTATTGCCAAATATAATCATAGTGGAATTTGATAACTTGGAAAGCATCTAGCTCTTCTCCTTTCTATAGAAATGACTTTCAAAAACCAGGCTGCTCTTGAGGCTAGACTTCCTCTTTCATCTCTCCCTTCTGAAACCTCCAGCTTTGGAGGGATAGAAACCATGGTGTCCTTGTGCCAAATGGTCTTGATAGAAATAAAGGTCCAGAAAGAGCTGAGACACACATTCTGCAAAACTTTAGCTTCATGTCAAATGGCAGAACAAGTTAACCTACTCAGGTGCCTTAAGGAATTTTGAGTGTGAGGGGAGTACATAGCATCCTAAATCAATCTAAAGTGACTTTTCCCTTGCTGACTACACTAACAACTCTCCTCTTCAATAGTTATTACATCCTAGGTTGAAATATTCTGTTTATTCATAATCACTGTTGTCTACATAAATTTGTCATTTTCTAGTGAAGGTTTTTATTCTTAGGTACAGGGGCTGAGGACTTTATTATCCCACAGATACAAAACGCACTCAGTAGGCAAAAATATAAAAGTTCCATTAAAAACATATCTAGAGTGTGGACAGAAGTTATACTTATAACAGGGAATAATGTTGAAAAGTGGCACAAGTTAGGCCTGAAAACACTTTCAAGTTTGTCTAGCATAATACAACCTGCCACATGAAGTGTTATTATGTGCATTTCATGCCTGGGAGGACTGACAGGTGGGAGGGTGCAGATATGTTGTATAAATGCTGTGTATCTTTCAGCAACTGGAGATACTAAGATGAGAGGAGCCACAGAAGAGGAGAATTGTCATAAGGTACTGAAGAAAGGCATATAAAACACAACAGATTTCCACAGAGTGCCATGCTGAGGATCTCTCAGAGAGGGAGGTGCTGCAGAAACTTCCATTAGTGTTGTTTGTTGAGTATTACTCAGCTGCAAAGGTCTCAACTGGAAATGCATAAACTTGCTTCCTAAGAAAAATCACTCAAAAGTCCAAAAAGTAGCTTTCCTTCATCTGTTGAAATAAATCTCTTACTTAAAGTAAGTGCCTAAAACTAAATTCAAGAAAACATAAATAAATATTTTGATTATCAAATAGAAGCATTGGGAAGATTTTACAGCCTGTTAACTGTTAAGTAAATTTGGGCTGTTTATTAGACAAGTGGAGAAGTGCTGCAAACTGCAATAAAGATGGTTACTTTGTTTTTAATCCAGGAAAGCTATTACATCATGTATCAAATGTTTTGTTCATCAAAAGAAGTCATTGCCTTTTGTCCTCTGCACCTGTCTCTGAATGTACCAGCACAGGCAGTTCTATAGGATATCCTCAGTTTTGCTCTGAGAGTCCTAGCTCAGTCAGAGCACTGAAAAATTCCAGTTTCTGGCTGTAGGGAAAGGTTCTCTGTGCTTGGATTGGTTGGAAACTTTATGTTATAGCAAGTATTAAACATTTCATTTGGAGTAGGTTTACATCTCAAATCTAAATTCAGACTATGGGCACAGAAAAGTAGTGTTTAAAAAGACATTTATTTTCAAATGGTCAAGATGTTAAATAAGAAAATAATGAATTAGAGCTCAAATTCTTACTCCAGCTGCCTTGGCCCCGGATCAGGCAGCGCAAAGTTGACCTCCAGGACCTCCTCCAGAGACCCACTGAAAGATCTGGGATAAGAAGCAGCTGGAGCCAGGGAAAAGGGCACGTTGGGGATGGGACAGCAATGCCATGCTTTGGAAAGGCTGATATGTTACAGAGGTCTGACTGTTGTTCAGAGGAGTGTTTTAGCAGCCCTCAGATCTACCTAGGAATTTGGGTGAAGAGAAGGAATGCCTTTCCTCTTTAGTGGTGACACCCATGCTACATCTGCTAGAGGCAAGTGGCAGAGTCACCCTGTGAGTTAAGGCTCAGGAAAGAAGGAAAAATTGTTTTCTAAGCAGGCTCTACTTTTAGGCCATTAAACTGCAAGATAATGATGGGTTTCTTGAGGAGCAATGAATTTCTTTAGAACTTCATTTTAGCCAAAGGCTGCTCTGTTGTGATATTTTATGTTTAAACATACCCTACTCTGACAAGCCACTGAAGTCTTTAAAGTCTTCTCATCTTTACTGCAGACAGTACTTTGATCTCAATGCCAGAAAAGGTCAACATAAGAACTTCAGAATTAGACTTGTTTACATCCAACATAAAATACAAATAAATGGACGTGGCAAGGACATCCCAGGCAGATTAAATAAGGCCATGTTTTCCTAGTTCCACTCAAAATGTTTTTGTTTTTGCCAACCATTGTGCAAGCAATGTCATCCTCAAATCCAGTGAAATTCACTTATTGAAGCGCTTTCCCCCTCAAAATTTTCATCAATCACAGCCCAGAAGGGCTCTGTCATAGGATAATTGCAACTTGGCGTCCCAACAAAGAGCATCCCAACGTCCTCAGCTTCCTTATCTGTACAATGGGCAGGGATGACAGCCATTTTATTAGCTGAGATATTGTTACCCCCATCAGATAAAACCGTGTGTTTTGTTGCTTTGATGTTTTCTGTCACCAGGGCAGAGCTGTGGTTTTCACATGCGTGTTTAGAGGAGGGCTGTGGTGGCAGCTTGTGTTCCCCCACAGCACCCCTGCCTCCAAACACCTCACAGAGCGAGGCAAGGCCTGCACCAATGGCACTTTGTCAGAAAGAAATGGGAAGAGCCAACTAAGTGTCTGCTGCAGTGGTTTCTAGCCAAGGCAAAATTGTGGAGTCATCTCTTGTTTAAATTCTTTTCCTCGAGGAAGAAAAGATCACCAGAGTGAATTCCCTCAGAAAGCAGCCAACTGAGAAGCCACCCAAAAATGATTTCAGCTATTCCTGTTCTACTCTCTCCACAACAGTATTATTAATGCACAGAATACTTAGTGAACTAAAATAGCATTTGGGGTAACTGCTTGTATTTAATGATTCTCCACAATAACAACTATTATAGCAGTCAGAAATATTGTATCTGGCTTCCACACGCTTGGTTAGATCATGCAGACTTTGAAGGCTAACAAAAAATCTGTCATGCAGAGCAATATGCAAACCCATTTAATTTTCTATTTAAATTCCTCCTGACAGAGTGGACTTTTCTTGAATTTCAAAAAAGCAAGGCTGTTAACCAAACTGCGAAGGTGGAAAAGTCTGCCTGTCGACACGGGGCTTATCTCACTGTACTATCACTTGGGCAATAATTATATGAAGTGCTGTAGACATAATTTAATAATTCAACATTTGCCAACTGCTACTGAAGACTTCCCATCTATACTAAACATGGGAAAGTGCTCTGGACTCTCCAGTGGACTGCATGACAAATACTGTCCACATCTTTTGTGGCTCTAGCACAGCACTTTCTGCCAAGGGCTGTTGTTGGGATGATAAAGGGAACAGCTCAATTAGAAGTCATCAGCCCAACAGGAAATCTCATCTTTGGTGGCTGCTCAGCAAGGGATTGCCCCTGATAACAAAGAGCAAAGTAAGCAAGTGTAAAGTACTCTGGCAAATACTGGCATCTCTCTTGACCTTCATAGTTCTACAGGTGCCATATGCCTCTAGAGAGTCCAGACGTTTTCAGTGGTGTTGAATCCAATAGCCTTGACATGACACCTCTCCCTGCTGTGCCTCCCTGTCCCTGACCCCCAGCCCCCAAGTAACTCCCAGATACAAAAGGTTGGTTTCTTCCTTTATGCAGCAGTCTCCTTTCCTGATTTCCCACCTCCATCCATGCTCCTGAAGCCACCTCCACAACTGGAGGTTGTGAGCTGGATGCACCCTTGAATATGTGACCTTGAGAGACTTACAGATTTCATTTTCATTTATTGACATTCCTAGAGACTGTGGGTGGAAGCCTGTAGAAACACTTAGCCTGCCTTTGTCTCAGTTCCCCATCTACAAAACCCTTTCGTTTACCTTGTCTGTTTTGATTTAAACAAAACAGGCTCAAACCCCAAAAGGTCACCTTTGCTTTGATAGCAATATGAACTCGTTTGGCACCTTGATCTTGTTTGGCTAAGCTTAAACCACATAATGAACCTTAAGAAATGAAACAAACTGAAACTTCCTTTCAAACACTGCTCCCTGGAATGTTTTTACTTGGAGCGAAGGATGGTGCGAGATTAAGTTGCATAGTTAGAAATGTACCTTATTTCCCCCTTAAAAAGCAGAGTTAAAAAGGAAATTCTGTCATGGATCTGAGTGGTTGGGAGATTTAACCTTGAATACCCTTTTGATATTGCAGAGCAGTTACACGTTGCTCGTTGCTCGTACTTGTCTCTAAGCCCTGTACTGTTGTTTCCCCTGTTGAGCACAGGAGATGACCTGGAGGCACAGAGGGGAGGTCCTCCAGCCCAGTCCTCCTTGCAGGAACCTTCTCAAGCAGATAAAACCCTTCCTTAAAATAAAGTTTCCTCTCCTATGGAAAAATATTTGTAGTGTAGAATCTAAGGTAAAAATTGCAGACAGAAAGAGGGTTGTAATAGCGTGTTTTGAGCAGAATTGTTTGTTATTTTTGTGCACCTCAAGGCTACAGTGCTCAGACTTTAGAAATACTTCCAACATATGAAATGAATACTTTTACAATATTCAGTATTTTTTTTACTTAAAGCTTTAACTCCTGAAATCACATTAACAACTATAATACTTCAAGCTTATACAAATCGAACCCCAAGCATCAGACTCCTAGCAACAGAAAGCATCTATTTTAAAGGAAAGAAAAACACATATTTTCGTGTTTCCACTTCCTTAGTTTACAGAGTACGTGCATACATGAGATCTGATTCACAGATACATAACTTGGCAAAAAAGCTGTTGCAAATCCAGTGGTTCTACCACTTCTCTCATGAAATTCTTTGGTTTTCCAGTTTTGCAGACACACCCTGGGCATACCACCTATCAGATCTCTTGAAAACCAATAAAATATTAAGAGTTAAATAATTCTGCCCCAGATGCATTTCTGAAACCCCCCTCACGAGACTTTGACATATGATAAACTAACAATAAAGAAAAGAGAGACCAGCAAACAGTCAAGGGAAAGTCAAGGGCAGAGAAATACTCATTTCATTATCTGTCCGTATTTCTTCAAACAACAGCTGCTGCCACACTTCAGACTTGGAGCTCTGACTAACACCTCCTGACAGACTTAGCTCATACCTGCCTGCCTGCTTCACAGAGAAAATAACTGTGTAAGGGTCCCACCTTGCTCTCTGCAGGTAAAAACATGGAAGCACTTACCCTTCCTGCTTTTTTTTTCCCTCCTGCTGCTGCAGCTCATTGCCATGATATCTGCCTACATCCCAAAACAGACTGTTCATAGACACCTCGCTGCTGCTTCCCCTTCCTTCCCTTTTAATAGCTAGTACAAGAAAGGGGTAGTAGATTGGCATCAGGAGCATTGGGGCCCAGGAAACTACTCAGCTGCAGTTGAAATCTTGTGTGTGTCAGGTGTGACGAGTTCTGAGAAAAAAAACAAAACCAGAAACTTCCCCAAATGAGCTGCAACTGCCAGAATCACAGCACGGCCATGAAAGGGGCTCTTCAACGAACAGAGTGCTCCTTGGCCATTTATACAGGATTATTCAATTACCTAATAATGAAACCTTTAGATAATGAAATGTTTTTTGAAAGGTGGAGGGGGAAAAAACAGCAACAAGGACTTTGCTTGAGCAGATGTAAAACTGACACATCTGCCTCCCTCGACACTCCCAAATTGGCTCTTTCAATATGTTTCATTTGTTCTCCTGCCAATTGCTGATCTCTTGTCAATTTACTCTCAAACTTGGAAGAAAATTAAATGGTTTGATGACATATTGGTTTCTGTATTTTATCTTTGAAATGCAAAATATACATTTCAATGATCTTAGAAATGTCTCACATCTTTGAAATCTTTGCAATTGTAAGATGTTGGACTTGATCTCCATCTGGAACAAAAGAGCATAACTCCATCTAACTAAATTAAGCTAGACAGTTTATCACAGCTGGTGATCTTGTCCATAGTTTTTCCACAGATTAACACAGAACATATCATATAATACTTAGAAATATGCAGCATGAAAGGTGGTGACTCCCTATATGCTTTAGGCATGCTTGAAAATACCTACACTAGATGATTGCCTAAAAATGCTTCCTAATAGCCTTAAATACTCAAAATGAAATGACAGACCTGTCATCACAGCAAATCACATAGGGAAAGAAAAATGATACCAGCATTAACTGCATCAGCCACCTGCTCTATAAAGGTGATTAAAATGATGGAAACAGTATGTTGACTATTCCACACATGTAGGCTAAAACCCCCAGCAGGTCCAATATTCCATACTACTAGTTGTAATTTATATGCCTATAATTTATCCTATACTGTAATTCATAGACCATTTCTCAAAATGCTGGCTGGAAAAGACTGGCTACTGACCTGCTCTGTGGCCACTTCTTTAATCACAACGTGACAAAAAGATTTTGGCCCCAAAAGCACTTTGACAAATTCCTGTGCTGAGCTCCTTGATGTGCTCTGGGCTGTCTTGACCCTGTCAGCAATAAGGGGACCAGTCTCTATTTTTCAGTGATGCCTCAGTTCCACTGGGAACTCACTGCCAAGGTGTTGGGGTCCTACAAACCCCTACAGAAACCTGTGCTCTGAGCAATGCAGCTGCAGTCACTTTTCTTCAAACACAGGAAGAAGAAGAGGAGAAAGACAAGGAGGTAGTGGCCACGTCCTCTTCACTAGCAGTGTTTTAGTATGCAGGAGTTCAGAGGCAGTCCTGAACAAACCTGGTCCTGGAAAGCACCCTAATCCCCCAGCTGCAGGCAGTGCCTGAGCAGAACTGCACCCCATCCTTCCTGCTGAAGGTTGGCAAGAGCAATTCAATCACCCCGAGCCCACGAGCACATCTCTCCAGCCAGGCAGGTAATGTCTCATGCCATAATCTCGATTTCAGGTTCCTGCCCTAGGGATGCCTAATGTATTTTATCCAAGAATTGTTTAAAGTAAAATAATCTGTCATATAAATGAATGGAAAAAGGCTCATTTTAGGAGCCACCTAAACGATGGCTGACCAGTATAGATGAAAGTGCTTACATTTAGGATTCTTGACTGAAAACAATGGCTTCCCTCTCTTTATGCTAAGTTCACCCATCTGTAAAGCAAACACATTGCACTTTACCTAACTCAGAGAAATGAGATAATACAACTTTGGCAAAAAAAAAGGCTCCATCGCATTGCTTTACTAGATATAAAAAGGTAATATGAATATATGATTTTAAACCAACATTAAGACAGTGTAGACTCCAGGACATTTCTGATATTGCTTTGGCTGGATAACATAATTAATTTTCTAACAGATTCCTTGAAGTGCTTGATATTCCAGAGAGCCAGCCTGTGTTACAAGGTGTAGATAGATAATCTGCTGAGAAAAGAAATCATAAACAACCCTTTATCCTGCATTATTTTATTCATGAGAGCATTATTCCAATGGGTGCAATCTTGGGGTATGGATTGGAGCTTGGGGTCATATGGCCATGCCAACACTCCCCAACTTAGTCTGCTTTAAACAGTCTTGAATTCCAGAGGACAAAGGTGGTGCAAAATCTTTAAGGCTGTCATACTTGGTTTAAAACATCCTTGTATTTTCTTTTCTTCCTTCTTTTATTTTTGCATAAGAAAAGTGAATCTCATTACACCATTACCCGTAGTTTCCTAAGTGGGGAGGCTGAACAGGGTATTAAGTGCATTAGCAGTTAGTTTCCAGGGTGGAAGTAACAGCATCTGCCTCTGATTGTCCCAGCACAGGAAGTGTGACTTTTGGGAGCTCTCAAAGCAAGCACCCAGCACTGCCAAAACCAAGAATCTCTTCAGCAAGTTCACGTTACTTATTTTTTCCAGGAGCTGGACTGACATTTTTGTAATATGTACAGAGTGTCCCCACATTCCTTACAAATCAGCCCTCATGTATTTTCAGTAGCATTGTTTTCACAGGATAATCCTTGGTGATGTACAAAATGGAATCTGTTATCTCTTTGATGAATGCCTTTTAAAGTCCAGGGATAAGCATGGGTAAGCAACATAAAGACAGAAGATTTGCAAGCAGTGACAAGAGTTGACAGGAAGAAAAACTTGTTTCTTTAGAAATGGCTTCTCAGAAGTTGTCTCCTAATATAATTTAAATGTCTGATTCCACACTTGTGCAGTATATGTACATTAGTACCAAAGTTTCATTGGATACCATGCCTAGAAATTATTTAAGAGAGGTAGAGGTAGATCCCAAGGTCGTGCAGACATTGGCCAGAAGATCTTGCTAGACTGGATGCTGAGAGCTGTCTGCCACAACAGTCCTGGATACTAAGCCACTGCTAAATGTCTATCTTGACACAGATTTATTTTGTATGTGCTTGAAACCGAACCATGTCACATATTTGGCAGGAAATGTAATCCCTTCACAAAGAGGATTTGATCCTCGGTATGATCTTGCCATTCTCAGGCAGGAACAGCTCTTGGTAAAGCCAGTGCAAGGTCTGTCCATGTATTTCCTTTTGAGTAAGGGACAAGCCCCAAACAGGGGGTTAGGAGAGCAAAGTTCCTGTCCCCACTACTCTACATGGTCCAAAGGCACGAGAAGAGATGGGCTACAGATTTAAACTGCATAGTGCACACACCTGACGCCTACATCTGAATTTATCCAGAGAAACTGGATCATTTTCTCGTTATTTTCCAAAGCCCCAAGTGGCATGTGATGCAAACAGCACCACAGGAATTACTATGAAAGACAGCAAGGCATTGCTCCTGGCTTGAACAGCACCAGACAAAGCCACTGAATGAAGGACAGCTTAGAGATCCTCCCCTAGAGCTGACAGCTCCAGAATTCCCCAGCCAAACTGGGTTTTGAGACTCTCTTTGACTTCCCCTGCTGCTTTCTTCTGTTCAGACCATGTTGGCAGCCCTCCTCCCCCTGCAATCCTCCACACCATTCCTTTCTGTCCCTTCCTTCTGACTGTATCTCCTGGATTGTAGCTAATCCCGTGTCTCTACCACTCCTGGTGTCCTGGTGGCACTCCTCATGTGAGATGTCCCACTGCTGAAGTGTGCAAGTTGGGATTTCCTACCCCTTTTCCTTAAAACCTTAGGTGTGAATATCAGTACTGCTGAAAGTACAATATATCTGGGCTGTAGTGTAGCACTTGATACAATGGCTCATAAAACCTTATTAGAAAAATAATTGATAATGTCTTGCATAAGAGTGTTTCCATGTGGATTGAAAACTGGCTGAAGGAATGTAAACAAAGGATAATGGGTCGTGACAAGCAGCACTGCACTGAGCTGTGGAGAGGTATCCAGTTGGGTTTCCCCAGGAGCTGATATTAAACCCAGTTTTATTTTCTGCATTTATTAATGCTCTGGAAAAAGAGATGAATGTTCTGAGAATTAAATTCGTGGGTGATACTAAACTTCTATGATGTTGGTAACACCAGTGAGGACAGAGGTGTTAGACAGAGGGAAAGCAGAGAGGATGGGAATGGCAAGAGTCAGTGACCAGATTTACCTACACAAATATGTGAGATTTTATGTCCCAGCTGATAATAGTGGGAGATCACTGACAGACCAGACAAAAGCCATTTACATCTGCTCTGTCAAAGGCTGGAGAGAGAAATGACAACAAAAATAAATAACAACTTGGGTGCCCAAGAAGTTGTGAGAGGACACAGCTTGGACAGCTGTGTTATCCCTGACCACAGGGATATTCCATGCCATATGGCATCATGCTCAGCATGTAAAGCTGGGGCAAGGAGAAGGAAGAGAGGGGTAATTCAGAGTGATGGCTTTTGTCTTCCCAAGTTACACACGATGGAGCCTTGCTGTCCTGGGGGTGGCTGAACACCTGCCTGCCCACGGGGAGTGAATGAACCCCTTGCTTGTGTGCATGGCTTTTGCTCTACTCATAAAACTCTCTTTGTCTCAATCAAATGAGTTCTCTTACTTTTACCCTTCTGATTCTCTCCCCTGTCCCACTGAGGGAGGTAAACTAGCAGCTGTGTGAGGCTGAGTTGCTGGCTGGAGTTAAACCATGACACATAGAAAACCAGAGATTTCACTATTCCTTGACTTTTTTCCTGACTGGTAAGGACTGACATGGAAAACTGGAGAAAAACCCACCTAAGAGAGTGTACATAAAACACACAGGGTTGTGACTTCAGGTTGCTTCAAGTCATGATAGAGGATGACTTCAGCAGAGGAGTGAAAACCGTGTCTGCTCCAAGTACAAATCCTGAATGTTTGAGGATCTGATTTCAAACACAGCATGGCACAGAGCAGAGTCAATGATTGCCATAAGAGATGAAATGAATCAACCTTTTGAAATACCTATCACTGCCAGTGGCTACAATATTTTTGTATAAGTATCCCCAGAGAGACCACCTCGGGAACAAGGTTAAAAATGTCCAGGAGGACTTTGGTTGTAGTAGTATCCAAGCAAACATAAATTTTGGTTTTGCACAATGCTATTACTTGCATGATATAAAACAGTAGTGTGTGGATGTTTTATTTTTTTAGGGGAATGTTGCATCTCAAAATTCTTAGGACTGGCAAGGGAAAATTCCTGGGCCTGCATCTCATTTGATGAAATGATGACGCTGGTATAGTTACTTTGAATTTATAGAATGTCTTTCAAATAGGACAAAAGGTATTTTGAAGGGGTTCTATTATACTGAACCTTCTTCTCTTGTCTCAAGAATTGAACACATCTTTTCTGTGGAATATTTGCAGAGACTTTTCCTTCCACCAAAATTTCTACAGAAGTTAAACCCACATTTGCCTAGAAAAATGAAGTTGAGCCAGTTTTTGGTAGCAATCTGGCAGCATCTTCATATCTGCACAGCATTGTGCAGATTATCTCACAAATTCACAAGACTTTAATTCTGAACTATAGTATTTTCCATAGAGGCAATATCTTCTGTGCTACTCTGAATGCTCTGAATGTTAAGTGTCTGGCTCTGGCTGGATTCCCTACATTTTCTGTCCATGAACACGTAGCACATGGCTCTTGATTACTACTTTTAAATTGATCTGTGTCTGCTATGAAAATATATTGCTTCATAAAAGTCTTTCAGAGTATCAGCTTCCAAATTAATGATTTTTCTCTCAAGCTCTGACTTTGAGAGCTTACAGTACAGAATCACTCAGTCCAGCTACTTGTATCAAATTGAAATCCATCCATCTGCAATTCAGATCCAAATTCTTTCAGTGCTCTTGGCTCATCTCTAGGTAAAGAGCAGCTGTTGTCCTGTTAAAGTGACTGTAAATAATTCTAACTTCAAGCTTCAACAGCAAATTCACCCTGCTTCACTGGGGACCACTTAATCCCCGGGATGTTCCTGGGTTTGGCCTCCGGCTGGTGGAAGCGGCGTTCTGGCGCTGGAACCGACAGAGCTGTGCTGCTTTACACCCTCTGGAGGGCTGGTCCTGGCACAGTCAGTGCCCAGCAGTGCCCTGCTGAGTGCCAACCCCGCAGGGCAGTGTGCCCTCCTGGGCACACAGGGGTGTGGGGACACGATGCTGAGCCAGAAACCCCGACTGGCGCTAACGGCACAGGGCGCTCGTCCCCCTACGCCGCAGGTGAGGAGGTGAGAACAGCCAGGGTTTCTCTCTCTGGCTGTTTTCTCATTTTTCATGCCTGATAAACCTGTCACTGGGCTTCTTTTTAGGGGTTACATGTGTTCTGTGACACAAACAGTACCACACCAGAGAAAGACTTGTTTACAGCAGAGATTCAATAAAGTGTTTAAAGGAAGAATTTTCCGGTAAGAAGAGATGGGCCCTAACCAAGAGGGAAGGTACTTGTGAAAGCAACTATATCAGAATCACAAATGAATCCTGATGTGATATAGCACTATTTGAAAGGATGTTTTGAATGGAGCTGTCAGCAAGTATTTTAATAGCAAGTCTTCAATTTCTGCTTTATGGGGTTTTTAACCACCAAGAAGAAAACATAAGTAACAAGGAGGGATTTAGGAATTGTTTAGTGTTTGGTTGTTTGAAGAAAGAAAAGAACCCTCCACATGCAATGCAACTAATGAAAATTGCCATTATGAGTTTTTTCACTCCATTTGTGGATGTTAAACACTGTAATAATGCAAAGTCCTTATGATTTTCTAAATCTTCTCAATAAGGAGGATATTATCTACTTATTTAATTACCGAATCTCTGATGGCAAGGAGCTGCTACCACCAGCAGCTCCAGCTCATTCACATAGTTCCTCTCCCTAATTAAAGGGTCTTTAGAGTTAAAAATAAAGAAGTAAATCAATCAAAAGCCCAAACTGCCAACAGATGATAGGAAAATAAAAAGCACTTCAGGGATAGATTTTCAATTGCTCGGCATCCGCAACTGGGAGTATTCTTTTGAAACAACTCAGTCCTCCTTTAGGCACCTAGGATAGAGCCAGACAGTTCAACAGTGCTGAACATATTTTTCTTTGGAAAATCCACCCCTAACTGTGGCTTTGTGTCCTACAGCCATTGTGCCTTGCCAGACTCACTCGTAAGTCACCTACCTCCCTGTCGGAGGAATGTCACCAGCATCACCCCTTCTGCAGGAAACTGTAATGAAGTACCTTACTGTACTCATCCCTGCTCTTGTCATTGCTTACTGCTATGAGAACAGAGGCAGCAGGTCTATTTTTACCACCCTGACAGTGAAAGCAGCAAACAGCCCTGCTCTTGCATTTCTCTTGCAGCGCTTGAAGCCAGATGTCCATATTGCAGCACAGACCCCTCACTAGACTGAATATCAAAATGGGATGTTGCTGTCTGCATGGCATTCCTCGAGGGTAATGTGTCATTGTCAGGTTAAGAGTTTTCTGAATGTTCATCAGTCTACAGCCAAAATGTGAGTAATGATTCAAGTGCACTTTACAGCTAATAAAAGCTGCAATAGCTTTCTCTGAGAATAGAGAATAAAGCCCAGAGGTTTTCTAGCACATCTCTCCGCTCCAGCAAGAAGCTTCTGGTGGTATTAGCACAGTACCTGTTTATTCAAGAGGAAACACAAAAAGTTCAGTTAACAGTTCCTTTCTCTGCAACCTACAGCTGTGTAAATATTATCCCAGCCTCTCCTTTGACATCCACCTAAACCTCAGACCTCATGTGCAAAGTGACACAAATAGAGCTCAACACTTCTGTGACCCTCTGCTGTGTCCTGACACATGAAGGACTGAATATTTGACTTATTTGAGACCAGTGATGCTGTAAGATGCATCCCTGAAGAGACCTCATTTTCCAAAGACAGTTTTACTCTGAGTTTCCCAGGTTTTAACCACGGAGCTGAGGATGATTAAAAGCTTTGTGGAATCACTGTACCAAGCTTTGCATGACAACCTTAAAAAAAAGAAGCCAAATCATAGCTCTGAATCATTTACAACTGCCATCCTGCACAGTTTCTATTTTGATCTGCCCAGATGAAAAGCTGTGTTAACTTTTAGAAACTTCTCCTCATCTCTGCTTTCAAGTCACTTTTGAAGGCTATTTGCCTTTCCCATTTTCTCTGTGGTAGCTAAGGAGATGGAACTCTTTCTGTATGCACCAGATATCTCTTACACAATGGGAGAGAAATATTGACATTTTTATATTGCACAGTGGGTCAGATTTATGAATTGATGCATGCTTCATCATAGCTCTAAATAATGGAATATTTTGGATAGGAACAAAGAGCCTGAAACTGTTCATCTGAGTACCTCCAGCTTCCTCTGCCTTCTGAACCTCTTACAGGCTGATTTTGGAAAGGGTAGAGCTTCCTCAGGATCAATGGCACCCACCAAAATGATTTATTAAAGAGAAAAAGTAAGGCACAGCCTTTACTGTAATACAGTTTTCCACCTACTCCTTTCCCATCACCACAAAGAACAAAGCAGTGCTCAGAGCTCTTATTTAGGCCCACAGAGCTTCGCTGGACTTCTCTTTCAGTCCATGCCAACAACTTAAAGTTTCCCTTGGGGCCTCTGATGTTCCAGAGATCAGTGATGAAGACCATCACACGATGCACAGATCACTGCTGCAACAACTCCCTGCCCCCCATGACACTCCTGATACAAGCTGTGAGCCAAGGCTGTGCTGCCCTCAGCGCTTTTGAGCTTTGGGGTTACTCAAAACCCTTTATAACCTTGGGAGGGCAGTGAAGATCACTGTAGTCTGTCCCAGCTGGGGACTGAACATGGGAAGATAGGACAATGGTTGTGGGACTGGCTCCTCTGCACACTTTTGAAAATTGAGATTCAGACACTTTGCCACAAATAAAAAGTAAATATATAAACATGCAAGTCACCATCTATGCTTATGTTCTCCCTCCCTGTAACTTACATAGATTGCTGCCTATGTGTACAGCTTTCATTGCAAATAAAACATAAAAGCCAGTGCATATCCAGAAGAGCTATTTTTCTCTATTGCCACACCATTACATGAAGCCTAGTAACATAAACAAAGATTAGACTCGGCTGTTTTGAACAAATAACCATTTATTGTCAAGGCTTTTCAGGGGCTTTCATTCTCCTTTTTGAAAAACAAGATCCTGTGCCAACCTAACAAATGTGTAACATTAAGTAATAAGCAAAATAATGGGACACCCTGCCACAGTCGTTTATAGACAACTTCAGACTGCCACAGTTGTGCAAGTCCAGGCTAAGACAGAAACCTAGCTAAAAAAAGCAGACATATTAAATCAAAGCCCCATCTGGGGCATAGCTGCTGTTCCTAAAGGCTGCAACTGGCCTTTCCAGGGGGAGGATGCACAGGGGGCAGAGTCCAGGGGCAGAGCAGTCCACGTGCTGCCCTGTCCTCCTTGCCACTGCAGCAGCACACAGCAGAGCACAGCCAGAGCCCTTGCTGTGTTTGCTCTCCTGGCACAGTGGCACAAGGCACAGGGCAGGGCTGTCTCAGCCCCAAAGCATCAGCCAAGCTTGTGGTGGGCAGATGCAGGAGGCACCTCCAGGCCTCGGCTGCGCAGTCCGGCCTGGTCGCTCTGGTCACACCGCAGCAGGTGAGGCTCTGGCCTCTGGTGCTCCCTAAACCTTAATTCCACCACAAGTCTCCATCCTAAATCTCCTAAACTCAGCCTGAAGTAATCACACAACAACCCATCCCTTAGACAATGAGCAGGGATTATTCAGCTTCCTTGTACCCCAGTGAAACAGCAGCTTCCTTCCTGCCCGTGATTGGGGCCGTGATTAACGGCGCAGTTCAAGGTGAAGGAAGAATGTGGTTCCAGGGGTATATGGCTTCCTTTAACCTCAGCAAAACACGCTGCCAGATATTTCAATTAGTGCGTACCAAGGTCACAAAATCAATTTCTTATCGCCGAAAAACACACATACTGTAAATTTCATTTTCAAGCCATAATCTCTAAATTAAATCTGTGTACCTAAAAAATATACAGTGCAAAAACTGCAGTCCTTCAGCCCCCTCCTCCTCCAGCAGCCCAGCAGCATTTTCACAAACATCACCTGGCTTTGTGCTCTATATTTAGAGCACAATGTTTGGTTAGATTCTAATCTTCTTGGAGAAGTCATTATCTCTTTCTTTGGCAAATAGAGGCCCAAAGTGTCAATTACCTTCTTAAACTCTTTCTTACACACAGGGCTGAGCTGGGTTTGATATTCTGTCTGCCAACAGCTCAGCTGGCAATTTTTCAGTCATACACAGAAAAATTGTGCACCAGCATATCATCCTGGATAAATTACACATTTCAGATGTGGTTACATACAACTTCTCTCCTGGCTGCTTTATTTTGGCAGAGTAAAATAAAAAAACCCAGCCATTAAAATAAGGAAAAAAAAGGTCCCCCAACCCCCACTTTTCTGCTCTTGAACTCTACGACTTCAATACAGAGTTACAGAGACAAAAGTAAAATGAGTGTAGCAGATTGCTGGGATATTATATGTGCAGAAATGACATCACCTCTTATGTGTGCAATTCCTGATGATATTCCCTTGTTGTGTGGGTAGCACTGACTTCACAGCCCCAGAGGCAGCTGCAGAGTCTGATGGCTGCAGTGGCCTCTGCCATGGGCAAGTCTCAAGGAATTGGAATGTGTGGAAGCAATTTCTTTCCAATAAATCCTGGTCTTTCCTTAACAAAGCTAATTTCAACTACGCAACCACAGAATGAGTAAATTGACAATTTTGAGATTGGCTTCCTTTTTTTTTCATTGAAAATTCTGCTGTTTATTCACATGCCAATTATACACAGGTTCCTGTGTACACAGTTGTATGCATTTAATATACCTGTATGAGCACACATGTTCTGGAAACACTTTCCATCCTTTTACTTCAGACCAGCAAGTAAAAAGAGTGTATTGTTACTTTTGAACCTTCTGGGACCACTTCAGATGTTAGAGACATAGGAAGGGAATCATATCTCTGGTAAACACAAAGTAAGCAGACTCTGAAATTATAAGTTTAAAGCTCATTAAATGAATTTTCCCACATCCTCTAAACATGTAACATATTGATTCTTAGTAGAATAAAGCAGGATGAAAGGAGTATTTTCTCAAGAAAGGAAATTAGCATTATTTGGCAAGGGTTAAAACACATTTTGAATTAAACAAGTAAGAAACCATCCATGTGCAGCTGATCAGCCTGAAAGTTTGGGTACATTTTTGAGAGAGACAAATAACTCTTTTCTACCACATCGTCTACATGCTTTTTAAAAGCTCTTTTTGGATGCAAACAGGACTAATTTAAAAGAGAGACTGGATATGATTAAAGATATAACAAGGGGAAGTTTTGTTTGTTTCTGGTCCTTTCCAAAAATGCTTTACTGTATTTTAGTCACGCTCCAAGTATAGTTTTAAGAAAACGTAAACAAAACCCAGAATGAAAGATAGAGATGACTTTTTTTTTTTCCTTTTCTCAAATCTGTGAATGTAATGAGTCTATCTAAAATTCCTTAAAATGGACTTTGCCCAAGGCTTCTTAAAGTCAGGGTCAATATTACAAATGGTTGTTGTGGGCTGTATCTTTGGCTCAGGTGAACTGTGTGTTCTGGCAGTAAGAAGAGTTAACCCTCTGAAGATTCCCCTCTCTCTCATTCGACTGAGAAGGTGGCAGGGATGAGTGAGGAAATTGGATTTGGCCCTTTGAATGCATAAAATGCTTTGAGTCCAAATTTTATGGACCCAGCCATTTACAGAGGTAAGAGAATTGGAATGAGACAGTCTCCACTGTGTCTTATTCAGCAGGATTGTGTTACTGCAAACATCCTGCACTGTTTTCTGCCTGACTCATGTTCTCATGCATCACCGGGTGCTGCTGTAGCACACTCCCCCCTTTCAAATTCCTCTTAGAAGTTTCAGCTGAAATCTACTTTCAAAAGTAGCTAGTTACAACAGGCCATTTCAGTTTTAAAAATGAAATTCAAGCCTGCAGAAGCTGTTTTGACTGACACTGTTAGCCAAGGGCACGGCTGTTTTTGGGAGCATAAACGTGGCTCTACCCTTTGTGACTGGAAGGCAACCATAGAGCATCTGGTTAGTCCCCAGCAGTCTCCATACATCACAGCCATCAAGCCCTTCCCAAATTCACAGAAAAGTGTGACATCTTGCACATGACAAGGCAAAAGCCCTACATAAAGCTGTAGGTCCTCAACTGGCCAGGAACCTGCTATGTTAATGTTAACACCCACGTTTTCCCAGGTAAGTGGACTGTCATATCAAATCCTCCCAGCTAATTTGTCCAGACTTTCCCATTCCATGATCTGCCTACAGGTTTAATCTGGAATGTGGGATCAAGATACCTCAGCTGGGTAACATCTCACAGCTCAGCAGTCGATCTCTGCACTTCAAGAAAAGTGCAAAAACATTCCGGTATGTTATGAACAAAGAAGTCATGTGAGGGAAGAAAACTTTCTGTCCCCTGGAAAGGAAGCTTGAAGGCTTAGATTTAATTAAACATAATACCTATATATGCAACAAACAGGATGGTGCCTTCCTAGCAATTCTTGGGCTCACCAAAAAGCCAGCCACCTAAACCTGCAGTAGGAGTTCTGGGTTTGAAGAGGATTCCTGCCCTCTCACGCAGCTCATGCTCTATTTTTACCATGCTCCACCCTGAAACCATGTAAATGCTCCAGGAGAATTCAGAGGCAAACCAGCAGAGATTGGGAGATACAGGAGGAGAAGGGAAAAGTAAAGAGGGTAAGGAAAAGTGAGATGAACCCAGAGGCTACGAGGAGCATGTTGAAAGGGCTGGGAATTGGTGGTCTGCTTTGGCCTCCTGTATAGCACATCCCAGGTTTTGGAAGCTGTCAAACACTGAGTGGAGCCCTGTTATTAGTGTTTGGCTAAGGCATATCTTTCTCCTGCTGTGCTATGCTAGAGCAGCTGCAATCTGCCTTTTTATAGCTTGTGGTAACTGATAGCAGTGAAATGAATTTAGGAAGTGTGTGGATTGGATCTTCCGTATCAGTGATTTCAGACTATTTGGTAAACACAGAAGTGACATCCAGTGATGTATGCCTGCTGGTACCAAAAAAATAATAAAAAAAATTCTCCTCTGGTGGACCAGCATTTGGACTAGATCATTTTCTACTGCTGAACACTTCTGGGTAGAATAAAATGGTTACATGCAGCAGCATGTTAATTTGGAAGTAAAAATCCCCTCAAAACTATGCCCCAGTTGGGTGCTGCAGAATGGCAACAGTGACACCCGTGAATCAAACCAAATTCAGTGACTACAATAAAAGCCAGTGGTGGGACACAGTGACATTAGACCAAGGAACTGAGTTCTCACAGGAAAGAACCTTTTTTACAGTGGCAAAAGCCAGAGAGTTGGTCATTTGACCCTCAGTAAAACAAGAAAATATGTTTGTGTTCAGATATTGAGGAGGCTTTCAATTTGTTTCAGCGGAGATTACACCAGTTGCCCTGTGTTCTAAGAGGGATTCTGTATTTTGATATAAAATACCACTTTGCACTGATGTATTTTTCGCCTCTGGAAAATGATAAATCTTCCTACATTTCACTTTAGGAACAGAGCTAGTGCCTTGCTTCAGTACAAAGTTTCCCTGACAGCCTAAGTCCCTGCTCAATGTTTCTGGACGAGCTGTAACTATTTCACAAGTCAGCCTGATGAGTCTTGCAGTATAATTTGCAGGTGACATTTACAAGGGAATATTGTGTAGGGATATCTGGGAGGGATATTGTGTTCAGGCTTTTCCTGCTTGCCTGCCTACCCTCCTGGAACAAACAGCACTGCTTCATTTTCCTTCCGTATTTTCCAAAGTTAAAGTAAACACTGTGATCACGCTGTTTACTTTAATTTCCTGCAGTGTGCCAGCAAAGCAGCAAATTGGCAGTCAGCAATCAAGAAGCAGCCAGTATTGAAACAGCAGAGCTGCTTAGGAAAGCATCACTGATGCCAGCTCATTTTCCCCTTTGTTTTAAAAATAAAATATTGGCTTCTGTGAAGTTTTACTTCCACCCCAATCTTCTCTAAAAGATCTGAAATTTTGTTTGTTTCCTTTAATTTTCTTTTGGAAGAAAGCTGGGAGTATGAGCAACACCCAATTTATATGTCTGACTCAGTGCATTTACAAAAGGGGCAAATGCAATGCTAGTTATCTGTAAAAAATCCACGGTATTTTTGCATAAAAGGAACTTAACTTGTCTATAAATCAGTCTTATCTGGATATATTTTTATGTTTTATTTTTATGCCAAGAGCTTTAGCCCATGTTGCTTCAATTAGGTGTATGATAATGTGAAGCTAAAGCCTCGTGCATTATGTTCACAGAACTCACATCTGCCCAAGAGCAGAGTCCTAAAAAGAAAATAGGTGTATTATCAGAGGTCTTTCTTTCTCATCTAATACTACATAAAACAAGAAATATAAATACAAAAGAATAAGTCAGAAGACTGGTATGTATTTTGTACTTCAGAGGTGTAAAGCTTGACAAGGTGACTCATTTATGGCTTTCTGGAAGATACAGTATAGAAGGAATTTATTGCTATGTAAGTCATAATTCCAATATATAAAAGAGGCCAGATACCACAATCAGTTATTCTCCTGACTATGTGCATTCCTGCACATATTCTTGCTGAAGACAATGAGATTATGAAGAGGATTAGCTTTTTGTTAGACTGGCCAAACTATGCCTTCAGAAAGTCCAAAACATGACCTAATTTAAAGTGGTTGAAATCTTGTGGGAAAGATTGTAAGAGGATAATTATTTTAAAAGCCATGACTTTGACACCAGGAAATTAAATTCATATCTATGTGTCTTTATCTATACACAGCAAATCCAATAATCTTGAGCTCTCTGCAGTCACTTAGCCAGCTGGCAAAGGGAGCAAAGTCAAAGCTAACAAACCCCATTCCTAAGGTATGCTGACATCAGTGATTCATGATTCATCAATAACGGTGCTAGGAAATAAATGTAACAGGACATTATTGCCTTTTGCAGCACAGTAAACTCAGGGGAAAATGTCTAAGTGTGTCACATTGAAAAGACAGAGCTAGCAAAGAAATAACATTTACAAGTATTTAAGAGGTGTTACAAGCAAGTGAAAGTAGAGAGGCAAATGTAAACCTTTCAAAAACAGTGAGAATGTAGCCATAAATAAAAAGGAAGGGTTTCTCATCTATAAAAGCTTAAGAAGACTAACTCGAAAAGTAGCATTTTTTGCTCAACATTTTTACAAGGAGAAAGAATTTGAATTGCTTGATCCAGAATAGAGCCTCGAAACAATGACTGCTCTGGTTTAACTGTCTACCAGCATAAGCACAATGAAGAAGTTGGTTTCATGTTTTGCAAAATTACGAATGTTGTTGTTGGAATCACGACTCTCACAACCTACCTAAATAACAGAAAGGGCAAACACATAAACACAATGCACTGTATATACTCTCTAGAAAATGCCTGTATTAGTACATAATTGATGATCACTTTTGAAGGTGACTGCACTATCATTGTAAAAGCCCAAGATTATTAACTGAATAAAAATGGGTAGCTATCTCTAGAACAGCAGACACACCTGCTGCTTTCGCCACACCGAACAGCAAGATCTCATACATCATTAAACAACTGAGCCTTTGCTTTACGTTTTCAGAGCTTTAAACTATTTATGATAGGGTGCAGCCTATATTTCTAACCCTTTATAGAGCCCACCCAATTAAAATTCAGGTTCCTTTTTTATGCTATTAGAGGACTGCAGCACAATATTAATAATGCACCGTGTAACATGGTGCCCTAGAGAAACATCGTCCCTCTTTCAGGGCCAACAGCCTCACAGTTCTGACACAAGCTTTGCTGCTTAGCTGGAGGGTAAGTGACTTTGGTGGTTGTTGAGCTATTTTACCACAGAAAATGTTGGTCTCCTGACATGAGGCTTGCCTCAGACCATTGCCACTTAACTGCAAAGCACCACAAACACATCTGGTGTCTCGTTTGCCCGGACTGACGGTGGAAGTTTTATTTTAAAGACCGAGTTTCCAAACACTGAGTATAATTATTAATAAACAATTAATGGATTCATGAGATTTGTGAATGCATATTTCACTGCTCTGAATTTTCTTTAAGTGCTCAATAAATGTTTTCTTTTTCGGATTTTGAACGTAGGTTTCCCTGAGAAAATACAGGTAAAAGAGAAAGTGAGAAAAAGGTACCATATGAGACAAAAGACCATGGAAGGTAAGATAAATCTGTCCTCACACAAGTGGATTTAATAATATTATAATGGGTACCTATATAGTGGATGGATTTAAGAACATCAGTCATGTCAATGAGAACAACAGGTATCTTTACTGAAAATGTAAATGATGATTCATAATCACAGCTTTCCAAAAAAGTACAGACAGTGTAATGGGTACCACATGATGCTAGATAAGTAAGTGCTGGTTTGATTTGTTCAAACTTAAACTGACTTGGTTCTCCTCTTTCTCTGCACTATTCACAAGTGTAGGCCCTTGACTCTGCAAACATAATGTGCACTTATCTTTCAAATCAACCTTTTCATGGAAGGAAAATTGCACTAGTGCAAATGCCATAGCAGAGTTGTGAAGGCCATTTCTTCTTATTCTCTTTTGACCAGCTCGATAGACAAATAATGATTAACCTGTATTTAGGGCAAGGTGAGCCTTAAATTCAAGAAATATGTTTAGAAACTAATGACACTTGGTGCAAAGATGAGACTGAGAGAACAGGGTTTGTTCAGACTTAAGGTGGGAAGGCAAAGGGGGAACATTACGGCTGCCTACACCTACTCAATGGTGGGTCAGGAGGGATTACAGAGGAGATGAGGCTGAACTATTATTAGAAATGCACAGTAGTAAGTGCACATGGGAGGCAAAAGTTACAAGCTGCAACAAGAGAAATGTCAAACAGATATCAGAAAAAAATTTTCAAATTTATGGTGGTCAGACACTGGAACAAGGGCCCAGAGAGGCACAGGTTTCATCCTTGGAGATACTCAGAGCTCAGCTGGACAAGGTCCCAAGCCACATTCTCTAAGTTGAACCTGCTCTGAATGGGGAGCTGGACCAGATGATCTTCAAAAATCTCTTCCAAAATAAATTATTCTGTGATTTTGTGATTCCTTATTATTTGTTGGTGTACCCAGCTACATTCCTCTCTAAGCATTCCCAGCTTATAAAAGGGGTAGACAGCTTTCTTAGGAGAAAGGCATTCTGTGTTTTGCTAAGCAAGCACACTTCCAAGTACAGCACAGCAAATGAGCTATATTATTATAAACTACATGTGGGCTGCTTACCTGTGCTCATAGCAAACCTGCTAAGCACTGGCTGCTACATTTCCTGAGATGCTTAAACGCAGAAACCGAGCAAATAGATGGTTACTATTCATAACTACTTCTCAGGATACTGAAAACTGACAAGATTCATATGAATTTCAGCCCGTCTGCATCTGGACACAGCGATACCTGACAGTGGAAATAAGTATTAGAGCTGCTCATAGCGGAGAACAACTCAAAAATGAAGGTAGGAAAAATATCATTTTCTTCGGATGGAAGACAGAGGCATCCAAAAGCAGATCTCTTCACAGGATTTCTGGCATATTTCTCTTGCAAACAGCTGTAGTGGAAAAATCATCACTGGCATGTCTCTGCAGCACACACAGCTCCTGGAGCAGCCCAGGAGCTGTGTTATTTGATTGTGATCAGCTCCTGGGAAGAGTGGCTGAGTGCTACATGTGTGGGAAGGGGAGGTGAGGGCTGGAAAGCAGCCATCAGGCCACCTCCAAGCTTCAGAAGCCCTGAGTCACAAGTGAAACTGCTGGAGATAAATCAGCAAAGAGGCATTAGCAACTGTCACGGGAAAGGAAAGCTGGGAAACAGGTCATACTCAGCCGAGGTGCATGGTATGCTGTATTCAAACACCAGGCTGAGAGGAAATTGTAGAATTCCTGAGAAAACCTTGAAGATTTTGGCTTTGAAAACATGCTAACGTATACAGTTGTGCCATAAAGTTTAATCCTGGAGCTGATGGGCTCTTGAGTCAGTTTTTCAAGCGAGTACAGAACACAAATACATATAGGTGAAGTGTGTTTACCGTAACAGAATGTTATCCCATTTCCTGTGTATCCCTGGGAGCAATAGCAGCCCGTTGTCCCGCCCCGAACTTCACACCTGGCGTCCTTGTGGCATGTCATGTTACAGCTTGCAGAAGTGCAGCCATAGTCCAGCAGACTGGAAATCAGAACTGGAACAAAGGAAAATCAGACTTGTTTCATTAGCTAAAAACATAATCCTGAGCTCTAAAGCAAGATCTGGGCCAAAGATTTCCACAAAATGGGCGAATTCCGGTAAACTCATCATCACAGACTCAGCCCTGATGCAGGATGGGGCAAGGGCCACCAACTACAGGAGCTTCTTTGGTAAAGCAGATTTAGAATTTGTGTGTGTTCCCAACCAGTATAAAATTGGTAAACAAGACAGGAGTTACTCAGTGATCTGGGGAAAACATTTGGATGGCTTTCAAAGCTCTCTGGTGCTTTCCGGGAAAGCACAGCCTTTATTTGCACTCTGAATTATGTATTGAGTATAATCCAAACTGCCCTACACATCCAAGGGAAAAATACCAAGGAGGGTTCCCCTGATCAGACTTTTTATTTGTATAAGCAGTTCCATAGCTAACACACAGGCATGGACTGAGAGATTAGGATGACATGTCACGTATTTACAGCATTATGACAGCATGGTTTAAAAACTTGTCCAAATTATTTAAATTTAATCTCTTAAAATGGCAGTTCCTTGTTATGAAAGTATTGTCTTCTTGTTTTTTTCCACCCACTGGATGATTCCTAAATGGCATAAGTACTTTTCCATTGTAGGAATGCATGTGATTTTCAACACAAAGAAAAGAGGAATCCTTCCTTTTAAGAAAACTAACAGCTTACTGTATTATTATACACAATTATTATACACACCCCATAATAGGTTACAAACAAGGCATTTAGCTCAGAAAGGAAAGTAAGTTTTTTGCTTTGTGCTTTATAAATTGTTAGCAGGACATAATGGAAGTTGGAGAACACAAAGATCCTTTTGGATGCTGATTTCCCCTACAGTTCTGCTTTTCCCTCCCTAAATGTTATTCTGGACATTTGCTAGCCTAGTGTTACAACTACATGATTAATTGCTTCATGAAATCTCATTTAGGCATTGTTTTCTTGGACAAATTAAAATTTCATGGAAAATTCAAAAGACTACGAAATACAGACACATTTTTTAACAATTATATATAATCCAAATCAAGTTAACTATCACCCAATTTCGCCTTTTCCCTGTGTTTTTGAGAGAACATTTTCCAGAGATTAAAACAGAAACCTGTAGGATTCTGTTGTCATTTTATCGTTTATAGCGCGTGAAATCTAAAAATCTCCCAAGCAGAAGGAGAGAGAAGAAAAAAACCAAACCAAACCAAACCCACAGAAACTCACAATGTTTCTGGTTTATTTTGTTTTATTTTTACAGTACAAAACCCACGGTGAGATAAAGACAAACATTTGTGGGATTTGGTTTTTTGGATGGTACCAACCATCCAATTGCTGAATCCAGTAGCAACACTGATCAAAGCTGTGGGGACTTTCAGCCCCGTGTGCCCCGCAGCTTCCCACCATCCCCATTTCCAGGCCCCACTCCCTTCTCATCTGCCCCTCGCTCCCCAGGACAGAGATTTCACCTACCTAGGAATGGAAGCAGTTTCATTGGTGATGCTGTTGCTGTGCAGTGCCTGGTGCAGAGCGTCCTTGTCACAGAAAAACACTCCCTGCCTTAAAATGTGTGACCATGTGCAAAATACACACATGTGCCTGTCAGGAGAGCGGTGTCCCGGGGCAGGCACAGCCCTGACACTGCCCTTTGTCCCAAGCTTCACGCTCCCAAAAGCTCCTGAGGCTCAACAGGCAGGACAGGAAGGGTCAGGAGGGGCTGAGGACCTGGTCTTCTGGCAAATAGGAAAGCAATGAGAAAGTAAAAGGGAAAGAGGAGCCTGAGTCTCGCAGAGGATATCAGGGGAGATTGCGGGGTGGGCAGGTTAGAGGAGCGTGGGTTAGAGGAGCTGTTTGGGACAGTGGGTCTGGGGCAGGGGCAGGATGAAGCTGGAAGGGGTGGCTGCAGCCTGATGGCAGGAGGAGAACAGGAGCAGCAGCAGAATGGAGCAGCAGATGAGGGAGGGTGAGGAAGAGGTGGAGGAGATTAGTAACTTGCTCAGAGTTTATGACCTCAGAGGTAATGGTCTACATGCTTCCTTCCACCTTTTCCTGGTGAGATGAGTATGTGTGAGCCCCAAGACTCTTTTTTTTTGGATCAGTCTTGATTGACTGCAGTTGTTCTTCCCACAGCTTTCTTCAGTTTTGAGATGGATCCTTACTACAGCTCAGCAATGTTCCTTTAAGGGTAACGGGCTGTAAGGGAGGTACAGGAAATCGCTGAACTCCACTTCATGAGGAAAACAAAGACATATAGGCAGGGAGGAAAGAGGCAGGAAGACAATTGTATGGCCAGGAATCTCAGGAGCCCAAGGAGAACCAAGTTTCTGTGAGTTCGTGGGAATGAAATAGTTTGTTGTGTAACAATATAGGCAATTTGGTAAAGCAGGCACATTGCTGGAAGAGTGGAGAATCCCTCTAAACCAAATAAAACAGACTGAGGCCGTGGCATGTCACTGTGGCAAAACAAATTGTGTCTGACTAGAAAGGTTTGAGGCTGGAGCTTTGGTAGGTACCTGGTGGGAAAGCATTATTAACCCGCTCTTAGGAATTATCTCTGATAAAAAAATGTGGGAACATTTTTTCTGAATTTTTTAGGAACTATTTGCTTTCCATCATTTTCCACCTTCATGATCAGTGCTGGCTGGAGTTCAGTGGGTTAAACTCTGCTCAGCTCAGGGAGGTGTGAGGTGTAGAAACAGCACGTAGGTGTCTGGTTGGCACAAAGTACTTCTGGAGCACCTTGGCAAAGAGAGGGGAAGCTCCAGGAACCGGATGTTAATTTTTGATGAACAAAGGGTCCAGGTGTAGGACAACTGTTTTCCTGCTGATTGATTTCGTAAGGGGGGCAGGACTTAAAGGATAAGAAAGGAAGGGACTAGGAATGAGTTTGTTTTGTTAAGTTTTCCCGTAACCTAATGCACGAAGACAGAGGAACAGAAAATCAGATGACCTGAGCAGAGCTTTGATCTGCACATCCTGTCCCTCGTGCTGGCATGAGCTGTATTGTAAACTTGGCTGGTCTGAACTAACTTACAGATCCTGCTGCTAAACTTCAGTGTACTAATAAGGGCTGTAAAATCTATAATTCAGAAATTATATATTAGTGCCCTGTGTCTTTTTATTCCTCAAGCTAAAAGATTTTGATAGTCAGCAAGAGGAGAGAGCAAGAAGTTACAACCTAAAATTCAGGTCTTAGGAGCTGGAAACATATTTTTGAAAAGTGAGAGATGAACATTTCAGTATGGTCTAGACATCAGTTTTCTGCAAGGGGTGTTTGGATAGACTGTTTGGAGAGTAAATTCAGAATCACAGTGATAGTAAATTTATAGTAAAAACTTTAATTCCTTTTCTGATTCAGGGCCTAAGGGCACAAGAGAAATTGTGGATTACTCAGAAAAAAACCATATTCTTACTATTAGAAGACAAATGCCTCCTTTTCTTTTTGTTAGAAAAACCCACGTTAACTTGCTTTTTTAGTGGTCAGTGATTCAAACTTGTAAAGGGGACAATGCCATCGGAATACTTTCCATCTGGAATAGTGACTCCACTCACAGGGATCATGGGTGGCATCGAAGGCAGTGCACAGGTCTAATTGGCAAATGGTTCACACTGTGACTGGCAATGGAGCAGGGAGCACATAAAGAAGAAAGATGTGGAAGAACAGAGCAAGGACAGAAGAAGGTAGGCGAGGTCAAGAGGAACTCTGGGTGATAAAAGGAGCTTCGATCAGATTTAGAAGGCAATAGGGAGACAGAGAAGAAGAAGGATTTACAAATATCTTAATGAGATCTCAATACTGGGAGCAGTGGATTACTTTTGCATTACACTACTTTAAAAACTGGCTAATGTGAGTGTCATTTAGAGGCTGAAGACAGCAAGGTCGCTTAGGCGTGGATGTGGAGAAGGATGGACTTGACAAAGATTTTATGGGGAGAACGAAGAGGGAAGGAGAGATTTCTGAGACATTTTGGAGATTAAACCAGGAGGATTTACTGATAATATCTATTGGCACACAGGGATAGGATTTAAACAAGTGGAGACGAGCAGGTGAACACATGAGAAAGAGGACACTTTCAAATTTGTGCTGTCACAATTTTCAAAATACGCTGAGAAAAAAGTACTGAGATGTCACAAAACTGAAGTATTGATGAGTGCCTGTTCTTATAGGCAGAGAGGAGGGACATGGACAAACATGCATATTCCTGGAAGACTGGAGAATAAGTCTAAATAAAATGGGTACAAGGATGTGGAAAGTCAGTACTGCAGAATCCATCTCTGCTTGCCTCGAAATAAAAAACATTAGAAGTAAATGGTTTGTGGAAACACCTCAAAACCAGTCTTTCCATTCTTATGCATGGGAAGCAAAGCCCCAGTTCTATACTTAAATGTGTTGTTCATTTTATAAATGGGCTCATTTATCTTTGCATGACTGAGTTAGGAGGGCATAAGTAAATGAATATACACAGACTTACATGCTTGACTTCAAGCCATATATTTTTGATTACTGATCGCTGTGATTACAGTATCTTATGTGTGACTGTAGAATTCTCAAGTTGATTTTTTTGCTGGTGAGGCGATAGGAGGACATCAGCCTGCTTTTATAAATTATTGGATATTTTCCAAGCTTTGCATTGTGAAAAAAATGTATTTCTTCATAATGATTTTAAGGGTAATTGGGATGCTGATTGTGCAGACAATGCTATGAAACCAACACCCACAGCTGATGACTTCCTAGAGCTCAGTCTTAGGTAGCTTTCAAAAAATAAATCTAGATAAATATGGAGCAACAAGTTTCATTCCAGAAGCTGCCTATAATGCCAACAAAGGAGCAAAACCTGAATAGAGCTGGTGTTAGGTGTGTTTCTTTTAAATGAACATAAGCATGGTCTACTGTATTAAAGTTTTGCTGCCAAAAGGAATGTGTGATGTAAAACAGAGGATGCACAAATGCATTGGATAAATCTTTTTTTTCTATAATGCTTGTTCTTTTTTTAATGTATCAAATTATTGGCTTCAAACCAAATCCTATCTCTTCAAGAATTTGTGTGGTCTTTATAATACCTCAGAAATGTTTCATTTATCCTTGTTACTAGAGCAAGTATAGTTTGGGGTTTTTTTTCCTAGTCCTTAAAATCTGGATACAATTGAAAATGCACTTTAATGCCAGATAAAAATAATGAATTCCCGTGATTGGTTAAAATTTGAAAATATTTTTCAGACACAGACTAGTCTATCACAGAGCACCCTCCCCCAGAGGACTCCAGCCCAAAAGTAGTGTCAGTCTCTGTTTTATAACCGTGTCACCTCCCCTTCCTGTCTGAGTGCTTCACAAATCCTTATCATTTTCTGTGCAAACATCATATTCCATCTGAGCACACAGGGCTGAACATATCTCTTGGGATGATGTAACTCTGATTCTGAAGCAATAAACACACCAGCTCCCATAAACATATGCATGCACACATCCTCCTAAATCTGCGTGGCTGTGTCCAGCCGAAGGAAATGGCACATTTCAGTGCTCAGAGCCAGTTTCTTTCTGCTCTTTGTTTTACCCTGGATGAAGTCATGAAATGAGGGAATTTAATGTGGATGCAATGTTTCTGAAAGCCAGATTAACCACCCTGAAATTGAGCTCTGGTTCCACATCCACCGTAATACAGCAGACATGCACAGGCTGAGGATAAAGATCCTCGCAGCTAAAAGGGATAAAGTAATTCAGTTTCCATGTCTGTTTGTGCTCTCCTGGGACTGGTCATGCTATGGTGGAACTGTAACAGTAGTCACATCTCTGCAGAAGGAATAGAGTGAACTCCATGAATAATTACACCAATGAAATGCCAGACTACCAGTTGCTTTCAGTGCACTCATTTTATGCCAGAGCACCAGAAGCAAAGTGCTCTTACAGTGCAGTGCTAATACTGAACCACGAGACAACCAGACTGGCTCCTATCAGACCACAGCTACATCTTCTTTGTTTTGCTGTTTTGTTTTTTTCCACATGGGAGAAGAATTCTGACACTTCTTGTTTGCCTACCACATGGTGCTGGCCTGTGGCAGTCACTGTCCTGAGCTGTCCAGGTGTCTGCCCTCACAACATCACAGTCAACCTTCCAGCAGGGCAATATTCCACGGAACTTTGATCTGCCTTTTTCTCCTCAGGTAACACTCTAAAAAATGGTTAAATTATGATTATGGGTTTGGGTCCTCATTGAAATAACTTCTGTATCTATTGAGGAGTGAGTAGATCCTAAGCAAGGATCTGAGGGTTTGGTCCTACACTTCTCAGGAACTTTGATCTGCCATGGGGTTCTGTAGACCAGAGATGCAGGGCAAAGGGAGCAGAGTAGGAGCAGTGACCAGCNTCCTACACTTCTCATCTGCCATGGGGTTGTATCTTGCAGAGATGCAGGGCAAAGGGAGCAGAGTAGGAGCAGTGACCAGCCTGTTGTGGCCACAGGGATGGAAAGGACTGTGATCAGATGAGGCATAAACTGTGCTGGAAAAGAAGATGCTCTTTTCCATCCTCCCCGTCCCTCACAGTTAGCAATGCCCCTGGTTTGCAGCACTTTTCCTTCCTCACTGTTGCTGGACAGTACATCCATCCCAACCCCGAGGTTAGAGCTAATTCACACCCCTCCAAAACACACAAGTAGTTTAAATTATTTCTTACAGTGTTCATTATCTTGTACTTATCTACATTGAACTTCTTCTGATATCTTGTTAGTCAGTCATCCAGGTTTTATTAGCTCCTCCTGCAATTCCTTACTTTGCTCCTTGGTTTATATTAACTTAAACAATTGTGTATTGTCAGCAAATTTCAGCACCTTGTTATTCATTCCATTTCCCATATCATTAAATATGAGTGGTAGGCAAATAGTGGAGGAAATTATTCATGAATATTCATTTGAAGTTAAAAGCAATTTCCGTTTTCACAGCATTCGTGACTAGCCCTCCTTCACTTTCTGCAAACAACTGAGTGCTGAAGATTTACTGGTGTAAACACATGCAGGATATTCACATTTTATTCCCACATACAAATAATCCCTCCAAAATTTTCCACCTGCATGTGACTGCACTCCACGGGTCCCTGACCACCTCAGCCAATTCAAGAATCAAGTCTCCCTCACCCACACAGCAGAGGCTGCACTGATACACGAAGCACAGCTTCATCTAAACCACTGCCCTGTGTGTTTCTGAAACAACATAAAATGAGATAGGTCATAAATCACCATCACAAAAGAAGGAGCTATTTTTATAATAGCAGTTAAGAACCCATCCAGCCCATGAGAAATTTGGATGCTCTGCACTGCACAGCAGTGCTAACCTAGATCAAGGTTATCTTGGCAGTACATGCAGATGCCAGGAAGAGAAAACAGAAGCAAAGTGAATGAAGCAGGGGATCTGCAAAACTGCAAAAATGCATAAGGAACATGGTTGTAACAGAATGATTAAATTGATTTGTCTTCCTAATGCCAAGAAGAGGTTGAATGGAGGTAGCTGGTGAGCAGTTTGGTTTGATTGCCCCCAACCTTTATTCCACATTAATTTCAGGTAGCATCAATACTATGTTAAGTGTGCATGTAAGAGACAGAGCCCTGTCAGTCACTTCAGTAAATTCAAATTTATCACATTGAGCTCCACATGAACACAATGGCAAAGGTCTCACACACACTCACAGAGCACCATTTGGCCTTTTGGGACATTAGCCTAAATTGTTTTAAGATCTGCTCTGCTCATTAGTACAACAACAAAACCAGAACAGAGCACGGTTTGCAAAGCTCAAAAAGCAGCAAGAAATGTGTGTTTGCCTCAGTCAGACACAGTTGTGTATGTGAACACCCAGGTGTGCCAGGCAACTCCTGCCTGCAAATGGAGTTAGGGGAGACTTTCTTTGTGCACAGTTCTTTAAAAGAACTAAAATACAGTGAGTCTCTCCATGCACTGATTGCACTGGTACACTGAAGCCTTCGCTTACTAATTCAGATGTTTTCAGATTAAATATTTAAAATGTTCTCAGAGCACACTGCTGCCATATGTATGTGGCACAGTCAGTGCTGATTATACCATATTATACAGCTTTTTTCATAAGATTGCAGGAAAGGAGACGTGCAGATACTCATATGCGACTTCCTTTACAGAAATGCCTGTATTTAAAGTGGAAAAAGAAAGGAAATTAAAATGAGATTCCATTGTTTAGATGAGAAAGTGCAAAGGTTCATGACTAAATTAATGCAATTCTGACTTTGACCCTTAGACAAAGCATTTAAGAGCTTTCCAATAACGACATCACATTTACTTGGTGCCTATGCCTTAGTTTGCATTGTTTAATTATTTAAAGAACAAACCAACTCTAGATTTATAGTATCTGCTTGATATACTATATGTGTTATAACCCTTACACTCAACACAGCTGCTTTAATTAATTCAAGTGGTGATATGCTGGATTTCAGCTCCCAGATCCCTTCCCTAGAGCCTCACAGCCATGATCCTGGAAACCTCTGGGCACACACATGGATGCAGTGTGGTTCAGGGAACCACATTCACATTTGCTATTCTATATTGCACATCGTTTGCCAATCTTCATTCTTTAAAATTCTCCCCTAGGTATCTGGAATTATCTTTTATTTCAGTATTTTCAAAGCCTTCCTATCAAGGAGAAGGTTTCCTGGGAGATTTGAAGATTTTGAGTTGACTGAAGTCAAGGGAACTATGTTGCTTTATGCAAGCTGAGGATCTAGTTTGATAGTCTCATCTTAGTGAATATAGAGTAAAATGAATTTATCCAAACTTATGAAAGCCACATGAATAAGTTTGCTTGAACAATTCTGTTGCATCCTCTCTGTATTTACAGCGTAATTTAGCAGACTGAAATTAATTTTTCTTCCCTGATTATGTTTCCTACAGACACTGGAAAGGTTGATGAGCACAATATAATTTTAAATGATGTGCCTTGTTCATGCATTTTTCTTTATGTTCCATTACTGTAGGATTTGAGTGGAACCATATGATTATAGTCTTAGGCTGTCATGCAAATGGACTAATTTTGTTCCATTTCCCATTCCCCTCACCGTCCTTGTCAACGCGATGGATAAATCTTGCTCTGTGTTCTGTTCCTTACAGACTTGCAAGGCTGTCATCAGAGTGGATTAATCTACTGCCTGTGTTATCACAAAATTCTCTGTCCTAACAATGACTTATCCCTGAATTTAAAGCTTGATATACTTTATACTCAATCTGTAGACTTAGTCTTGCAACAAAAATTGTAATGAGAGCTAAAATCGCCACAAAAATAATCCATCCTTATCACAGGCTTTGAATTGTAATTTCATGGATTTCCTTGAATACAGTATTTTACTGAACAATACTAAGAGAGAACATGATAGAATAACCTACTTGAAATTTCAATTTTAAATGTCACCTAAAATAAACTTCCAAATTGTTTAATTAAGTGACCAAACTGTATTAGAGGCTATTGCCAGCACAATTGCTGTGTAAGCAGTTCCTTTGATAAAAGCCAGGATGTGGACAAACTGTTACTCTGCAGCATATAAAAGCACCATTAAAAATAATGATAATGGTGGGACTTAAACCTACAATAATACAATTTTTAGAGTTACTTCTTCCACATGTAATCCCTTAACTCCCCCCTTCATGCTTGGCTGTTTCATGGTTCTTAAACTGACATGTGGTTGTTATGCATGCTTGTAATTTATTCTTTTCTCTGGGTTCTCACACTGGTCTACATTATAAGAAAAAGATGTTTTAAGCATTTCTTTAAAATATATAATTATGTGTGTGTTCAAGATGCTGGATGAAATAATCAATGTTTGATATTTCTTGCCCTCTGCTGTAAGAGAGCCAAAAGGCCCAAAGAAACTGATTTAAGCTACTCTGGATAAAAATAATATCTTCTAAACTTTAAATTATCCTGGTATTTTATCAGCATATTAGACTTGCTTACGTGGGAATTTTGAAACGAGGCAAAGAAGCGAGTGCTAGACTGTGTCAGACGGAAGCAGGGGCTTCCACCCCACTTCCTAAAGCTGATTTACAGAAATACCCATGTTAACCATTTCATCTACAGGTTCTATTTATTTGACTTCATAGCTGGCAATCCTGGCAAGGAACCCCGTGCAAAGTTTTGCACGTCAGCCCTGTGATTTTTCTCACCGTTCTTTATGAGATGCCTCCTACAACTGGCAGGAGGCCTGAGAGTGGCTGTGTTAAACTGCCACGATGCTTCTCCCATAACTCAGCTGTGTTTTGCCAGCTCCATTTCTAAGCTGCCACGAGAGCAGCCTGGAAGACACACTGCTCACTTACAGCAGTCTTTAATATAAACAGGATAATGTCGTGTATTGGCACTCACACAGTCAGACGGATTTGGCTTTGTAGCTTTGCAGGAGCAACATTATGGTTTCAGGAGCAGGAAATCTGGAGGATGAAGTAAAAAGCAGTGTGTGGTTTGTTGTGTTTTGGTGTTTGGGTTTTTTTCCTTTTTGTTTTTTTCTTTCCTTTTCTTGGAGGCCTCTCTCTGCAAATGTGTTCAGAAAGTGCAACATTGCTGCTTTCGTTGGCGAGCTGTCAATGCCTGGCAGGATGAAATCCTAGGAGGAAAAGCACTGCTGAAGTATTTTATGCTGGAGAAGGTGGTGATCCTACCAAGCTGTTTGGTGCTCTTTTAAAGCTACAGATTATCCACATGAAAACCTTTTCCTCCCTATAATTTCAAGCAGTGGGATACCCTTGTTGCCAAAAATACCCAAGCGGGAAAAGCTTGAAAGGCAGGAGCCACAAGCAGGGAATGTACTGGGTAGCATGGATGTTCTGTACAGGCATTAAGGAAATTAAGCTAGGTCTGTAATACAGTGGCTGCCCCTGGGTGAGAAATGACTGGCCCAGAAATGGAGGAAGTCCTAGAAAACTCACAAGATAAAACCTGTCTTGAAATTGGGCACGCTAAAACAAGCCTCTGCTTTGCCATGAGCTGTCCTTTAGGACACCCACTCCCACACATCTCACAATTAAAATAATTTAAAAATTATTGTAATTTCTTAAGGAATGCTCCTGGTTCAAACATTAGCCCACCAAAGCCCACTGATCTGAGGATGCCATGCAGCATTTCAGCCCCCATGCTCTGCCTCTGCACTATAGCACTGACCCACAGCTCAGCCTTGGGAGCCACATTCCAGTCCTGACTTTTACAACCCTCACAACACAGACACAGAAGTGGCTGCATGAAGAGCTCTCACGTGTCTGCCAGGTCATATAATTTATGATCACTGTTAAGAGTCTCCACCTGGTCAGATCTCAGCATTTAGATAGAAAGGGTGTTTTTCTCTCATTATGGTATCTTGGGAATCTGCCAGCTTTTCTTGTGTGCCTGTTTGCTTACAACAATTTTTGAGAAACTTTCCAGTGTGTTGGGAAGCACACTGTATGTGTGCATTGTAGAATATCTTGCCAGAGTGCTCTCCATTTCCAAGAAAATAGGCAGGTGTTGGGAGCACTGACTGAGGCTTGATCCTGTCTTGTCTTCAGTCATTATCACAGAACATTTTTCCTTGGACTTGGCACGGGGAGTACGAGCAGGAATTACCATCTCGGTTTTATTTACTACAACAACATCTTGTAGACATTTGCTTTTGTGACACCCTTCCAGATGGGACTGAGCATGCAGCTCTTTGAGTCCCAGAGCTCCACAGATGTCCAGATGGAAGACTAGAGAGCGCAGCAATCAGTGTGTAATTGGGTAAGTGATAGACCTGCTGCAAAGCTGCATTACCTCAGCCTTAAGGAGGATTAATTACAAAAGACCTATGATGCCAATTAATTCTCTTTAAAAAGTTGTGTGTGGATTCAAGGCACTTTAAGTCAAAGAAGCTGCAGTTAATTCAACACAATATGCCTACATAAATAAGCAAGTGTTGCAAGAAAATAAACACTTTATAAAGCACACAAATGAAAATATCGGAGTTTTTGTCTATAAATATGTTTTGAAAGCAGTAAAAAAGTGATCCCCCTGCCACCAGAGGTTCTAGGCTCTTCCAATCTCTTAAAACTGAGCCTAAGCCTAAACCTAACCCTCAAGATTTCCAAGGAAGCCTAAGAGAGCTTTGTTCAGTCAGAAGGTAACAGAGATGCTCGTGCTGACACAGCGCTGCAGCCTCCATGGAATAAGACACACACCAAGGAGGGGCAAACACTGCTGATCAGGTTTACATGAAAACTTTTTTGCAAGCACTAACTGGAATGCAAATCCTTGTACCATAAGAAACCTGACCTATGAATAGAGCATGGGAGTTTAATTGATTGAATCTGTCAGCTTCTAAAAAAGCCAGAGACACGTCCAACAGTTTTATTAACAGCCATATGATGCTTCAGCTTCCTCAGAGATGCAGGTATAATACACTGGATATTTTTACACTTAGGGGGATTTCCTAGGAGAGGAACCCAGCAGAGTGTGATTCATAAGGTGAGCTGGAAGGTGCCTGGGGGAGGGATGCTGGCACCACTGTCACCCCCTGAGCTGCTGAGGTGTCCAACAGCAGGAGCTGTGCTGGCAGTGACTGAATGTCACTGGCATGGGCAGGTTTTCCACTGCTCCATGAGGGAAATGACAATAAATTGTATGATACACAGGCTTGTAAAATACCAGGAAGTCAAAGGACAAACCTGCATTCCATTAAGTGAATCACTGTTTTAATTTCATTGCCGTTTTTCCAAAGTCCTGCTCTATTTTATTTATGAATCATAAACTCGTGCTGAGTGGCACACTCACCTCTGGGTGGGTATGACAGAGTCCATGGGGGTATGAGGAGGATGTTGCCCCTCTGCACAATGCTTATCAATGTGCTTAAGCTTAGGGCTTAATATGACAACTTCCCTCACAGCTTTCTCATTATGACTCAGGTAGGGTAGTTTCAAAATTATATATCCAGTAGGTCACTCTACAGGTGTTCACTGCCACCCTATGAATCCCCTCCCTTATTTCCTCAAAGTGAATTATTTTTTTCTCAAATCCTGAACCTTTTATCAGTGTAAATTTGAAATTTCAAAATTACTGTAATTAACTGAAAGCCTGGCAACTCCTTATCCATCCGAGGGCAAGTATAAAATCTTGCAATGAAGTGTCATTAAAAATTATGGTATAAGTTAAAGCTGAACTAGAATCCATTTGTTAATCTTCCCTCCTACCCCCAAATGAAAAAAAAAAAAAAAAGACTTCATGATCCTATAGTCCAAAACAACAATACTCAGGTATATAACATGATTCATGCTATCATGCTGTTTCATTATTATTACTGCTATATGGCTTGTGTTTTATTACTGGAATAATATTTAATAGATTGGTCTTTCATTTTGCATTGCATACCTGGTCTCACATTATAGTTCAGAGATTTATTCTTTAAAGGAGATAATATGAAAAGAGGAAATAAAAGAGTTGAATCAATAGGTTTATGTTTCTACTTTGTGTAGAACCTCATGAACTTTTTCTGATTTTCCAGCAATTCCAAAACCCTTGGAACAGTTCCAAAACACCAGAGCCAAAATGAGAAAGCATGAACTACCTGAAAACACAAGATAGCAGTTTAAAAATTAAAATTGTAAAGAAAAAAAAATCTTCAAGTAGAAAAATCCTTTCAAATTGAAATACTGGAATATCAAGATATTGAATCAGAGCAAAGCACTTTAACTTCTATTTCAGTTTTTATTTAAATTTCTATCAATCTCTTCTTGACAAAAACAATTCAGGGAAATTGAAATGGAGCCAAGGAAAAATTCATTGCCACCCGATCAGTGTTTCCCAACAAAATTTGACCTAGCTTTCTCCTGAGACTTGGCAAGGAGATTAATTTATTTATGAATTTTTCAAGTTTATTTTTTTATGTTTTTCTATTAAAAAAAACCCCCAGCCACAACTGGGGAAGAAGAGGTTCCAGCATAAATATATTTGACAGCTCATGGAGAGATAACTTGCTGCTATTAATCCCGCTGGCTAATAACAGCATAAATTTACCCTGCACAGGGTCTCTCTTCTGAGGTATCAACAGCCAGGTTTGGACATGTGAAATAAAAAGGGACTTGTTACAAAGCAGGAGCACTGAGGCTCTGTGGGTGTGGGGTCAGGGTGGGCAGCAGCTGAGGGACCAAAGCCCAAAGCTGAGGGTGGGTGATGCGGGGAGGGCTCCCCACGATGTTTCATCGCCAGAGCAAGTGGAGCACCTGAAATTTGGGATGGCTACACCCTCAGCAGCCATCCCTGACCTCACCCAGATGAGCCTTTTGGGAGGCAAACCTGGCTGCCCACGGTGCTGGCAGGGCAGTGCCTGCTGGGGGGGACAGACAAACCAGAAACCTTCTAAACCAGGAACCTCCCAAACCAGGAACCTCCCAAACCAGAAACCTTCCAAACCAGAAACCTTCCAAACCAGACACCTTCCAAACCAGGAACCTCCCAAACCAGACACCTTCCAAACCAGGAACCTCCCAAACCAGACACCTTCCAAACCAGAAACCTCCCAAACCAGACACCTTCCAAACCAGGAACCTTCCAAACCAGGAACTCCCCAAACCAGACACCTTCCAAACCAGCAACCTTCCAAACCAGGAACCTTCCAAACCAGAAACCTTCCAAACCAGGAACCTTCCAAACCAGGAACCCCCCAAACCATTCCTCCCCATGCAGGGGAACCTGGGCCTGAAACCTGCAGAGCAGCACTTTGTTCAAAGCAAAGTGACTTTGTCACAGCAGCCAGTTTCAGGGTTCAGGGCATTGTGGTGGAGGAGCAGAGATTATAAATATTGCCATTTAATTAACATTGTACAATATGTTTCCTACACAAGTTGACATAACTGTATGTATTTCAAGAGGTAGGTTTATATAGCAATGGTTGGAAATGAGCAGATTTACTGCAAATACTACCATAAATAAACTTTCCCAAGCCAGCATAGGTAACACAAACAAATGATTATGTCTGTTCTCTGAAACGCAGCAAAAAAGTAAAATTGTGGCAGGTGGGACACCTGATAGCTAAATTGAAATTTATAGAATGCATATGGCAGAACTTCATTTTTCTTTTTCATTTAGTGATCAAAAACTAGATGACAGACAGTGTAAAATGAAAACAGATGAAATGAATTTCCGCATGGATCCTGCCAGGTTTCATTTTCTCCACAAGTTCTTGGAAAGCCCAGAACCTATTCCCACGTGCATGGCCAGAATGTGCAGATTCTGTGCTTTACCTCTTCATCCTGCCATCTGACAGTTTGCCAAGTCCTGTGTGCTAAAGAGTGATTGCAGAGAGAAGTATGTTTATTGTGGTACCAGGATCTTTCTGTCAGACCTGATAGCCTAATTTTTATATGCAGTATAAATAAAATAAAATAATATATAAATATATATGCACACATGCACACATTAATTACAAAACTTTTCAAAGTCACAGTCATTATAATGCTTTCTCTGATGAAAGTAGAAAGATTGGATAATAAACGAAGTGTAATGGAAATTTGATATGAGCCTTTGAATGTGGGCTGAGGTAAAAGGTGAACATAAGCAACAGATCCTTTTACTCCTCTGATATGAAACAAGATTCTCTGTGGAATAAGTTTCAGACAGGCATGGAGAATTTATTTTTAATCAGCTTTAAAATACAGTCTATAATAAGCGTGCCCTTAGGCAGTTATACTGTGCATGCCATCATAAAAAGAGAAAAAAAAAAACAGAAAAAAAGCTTACAATGAGTTTTAAGAAACATGGCCAACTGGATGCCAGGGTTTTTAATCCGTGGTTGTCTTTGCCCCTGCTGAGGATTCCTATATCATCTTTTCATCGGGAGGGTTTGGCAAAGCCACTCAGCGGGTGCCGAACGTCGGGAGCCACAAAAATCAATACGGGGAATACGAAGGCAATTTTTAAAAGCTAATGTGTGAAACATTAAAAATCCATGCAGTATAAACCATGTATAATCTGACCAACTCCCCAGCTCAGATGGATCAAACGGCAGAAATTGTGGTTTACTGCGCACTAAAGTGAAATAACCTTTAAGGCTGAAGATTGATTCTTTTGGGAAAGTTTTTACAATATGGTGTATTAAGCACTTCAGATAGAAATAACATGTCTTCTCATAACAGGGAAATACACTTTTGAAAGAAAGCAGCTAGGCAGTGATCCTATGGGCTGAAGGAAGGGAATTAAGCTCACAGGGGGAAAAGCTCAAAAGTTATACCTTTTCATAAGAAAATTATCAGTTTTCTTTTCGGAGGACAACATCATTCAATTACAGCTTTTAATTAGGACATAATAATTAGAAAATTGTCTAGTGTTTTCTTGGACACAACATGTGTCATATAGCATTAAAATTATTTTGGCTAAAGCTTTATAGAACTCTTAAGCATCTGATGAAAAGATTGCCTTTTGCAGAGTTTTCATGCACTGAAGTTATCCCACTAAAATCAAAGTGATGGTTCTGGGGAAAAATCAAGCAAAACACCAAGGCTCTACCCCAAAGAGATGGGAGCTGGGGAGTATTTCTGTCCTGGCTGGGTAGCTGGGAACATGGAGAACAGGGAGATGAGGGGACGTGCCAAGGTTATGTGCAGAGTCTTTGTCAAGGCAGGATCTAAATATACATCTCGAGAGTCCTAGAGGGCACAATATCATCTCATTCTGAACCGAAGTACTCTCTCTAATTCAGTGCAATCTTCCAAAACAATTATAGCCTACAGCAAACGCACAATATCCTTGAAAAAAATTAACATGTGTGTTGTATAAAACTCCTGGAACAATTATCCTCCTAGTGCACTAGTATGAAATCAAGAATAAATAAAGAGGCAGGTAAAAGGAGTCAGCAATACACAGAAAACACTAAAAATTGAGAATCTTCACCAAAGCCTAAAGAGAGAATTAAGGCAGCCATTCCTGCACTCAGCCCCTGTACTGGCTGACTGGACTAACAGGGCAAAGGAATCAAAACATAAACCTAATTGGGAATTGTCTCAGTTTCTGTACAAATACACAATGTCTCCAAAGAGATGTACTTTGTAACTTTGCCATAAGAATAATATATTTCACTGTTCCTTTCCTAATTATTTCATTGAGACCTATGGAAGTCCCTTGTTAAAACTTTTGCTGTGATGTAGAGTCACACTTTTTAGTATTTAACATTTTAGCATTGTGGATTTTGTATTTGAAGAATTTCAACTAAAACATTAAAACCCTTCTCCTTCAGAACAGAAGTGTATTAAGTACAGAGCAGATTTGCATAATATTTCTTAAGAGAGAGAGAGAGAGCACGATTAAAAATGCCCCTAACACACTTGAAATGCATTCTAGCAGTCAAGAACTGAAGGAGGAAAATGAGATGCTTCAAAATATAATGAACTCCTGTACGCTGGAATATGAAAGAAAAAAAAGAACAGAATTTTCAAAAATGTCCAGGGGAAAGGAAAACAAAAGACTAAGGAAGATTTCTGAATAACAGAGAAGAGGAAACATCCACCAAGGTCTAAAACATGGCAAAATTACTGTGTAAACACTTCTCTTCATACTTTTCATAGGGATGAATCAGAAGCAGAGATGCATTGGATGCAAAATCCAGGAAAACAAAGGGAAAATATAAAACTGATTTTCAGTGGAGGAAATGTAAACATACACTTAACCAAAGAAGACTTCAGGATCTGAAGGTCTTTGCTGCTTGGGGATAAGGAACCAGCAGAGATGATAGCAGGGGGCATGTGGCAGATTTTGCAGACCAGGCTCCACTACCCAAAAGTTAAAGAAACAAAATGTGGTGCTCGAGTTTAAACAGAGAGGAAAGGATGAGTGACTGGGACACGTAAACTTTTAACCTGGCTTTTGTTCCAGGTGAAGAACTCGAGAGGATCACAGAGGAATTAATTTATAAGAACTGATGGAGTGGAAAACATCTCAGCAGAGTCGGCTTGCGCTTGCTGAACTCCGGCTAACATCACCAATCGACTTTTTCCACACACTGACTTGGGCAAAAAAAACATGAGGTAAAATTAATCTGGACTTCAGCAAGATGTTTTGATCTAGTTGCAATCAGAAGAGCCACTGAGATAATGGAGATGAATTGCTGGCTCAAGATGATGATATGGTGGAGGGTGATTAGTTTTCAGATAGAGAATTACCAGGCTGAGTCATGGTTCAGCTCAGCCAGCACCCTACTACATAATCTCTAATGATTTTAAGGCAGTGATTAATTTGGTCTTGATCAAATCTGTTACTGGAATTTGGAGCAGCAATATATAATTATTCCCTTAGAAATATAATATAGAATGTTGCACACATTAAATGCATCTGAGGAGGACTCTGGGTATTGATGGAGCAGCAGTTTTGAGCTCTTCCATCAGGGAAGGGAAGAGGTGGTGAGTCACAATCTATAAAACAATTTTTAAAGTGTTACTTAGAAAATGATTACAAATACAGTGATGGGGATAAAGTGGATGAAGTAGGGGGAGAGTACACATAAAATGGCCATTGAAAAGCCAGTTTTCTCCTGGGATGAATACAGGGGGACATAAGCTATGCTTACTGCATGGTGATGTGTACTTGGCTCGAGCTGAGTAGAAAACACTACCAAGCACAAGCACCTGCAGTGTCTCACTAATTCCAGGAGTGTGACAGACTTCTTGCAACTCTGAGTGGGAGAATCCAGGTCAGCAACATTCCCAATTCAGAGAGAAGCTTCAAAGCAATTCCAAATTGCCTCAGTTACACTTAGAATACCACAAACTGTGCATTTGATGTCCAGGGGATTTTTTTTTTTTT
>VYXB01004708.1:633090-691560 GCA_013397135.1 Pachyramphus minor
CACAAAGAGAGAAGTGGTTCATGAAATGGAAATTCAACATGAAATGCAGATTGCCCTGGCTGAGATGCCATTGAGCCTACCAGTCCTACTTCCTTCAGCTGGATTGGTTTGATGGGGGAAGAAATGTCTCAAAGCAGAAATGCTGACAGTAACAAAGTTATGCTGATTTGCCTCAGTGTGTTCATTCAGAAATCAGTCATTCCACTTCCAGTCCAGATCTGCTGGAACTGGAATACTGGTTTTTATTGTCCAATGTTTTCTAGATTTTTCCTTTGTATATACAAAATTTTGCATTCCCATCCCTCTAACAGGATGTGGTTTTACTTTTTCCTGTCTCCTCTTCCTGGCAGGAAACTGTATCAGCCTCTCTGTATTTAGTGTAAAAGGAGATTAAAGAGTCAAGATTGTGACTTTGGACAATATTTTGCCATGACTTATATTCACAGTTTGCTTCTCAACAGTAGGTACCATTTCCAGAGTATTTCTCCCTGCTTTTTTACTGTCTTTTCTCCAGAAAAATGAAGAACAATAGCTATTTTTTTTCCTCTTTGAGTATCAGCCATTCTCACAAGAAAAGAGAAAGAAAGCAAGCTGGCTTTATTTTAGCAAATTAACCATATGCCTGACATCAGTGGGAGATGTGCCCCATTGAGAGGAAATAATAATCCCTGATTTTATGGAGATCCATGCCAGGTAATGGGCTTGGCTCCTGATCTGCACACAGAACTTTTATCAATGCTTAAATGTTTGTTGTAACTATTCCTCTATGCTTATGCTGATAATTACCAAAGTAATTGAGAAAAAGAAGAAATACTGGTTTAGCCTTTCCTCCATAGAAGGGATCTATGACATAGCATAACATAATAGAAATGGAATAAAATAATATAATATTACAGGATTATGGCCCAAACATAGTAGTGTTCCACAGTTCTTGGTACAGCTGAAAGACAGAAGCTTTTCCTTTTGCTACACATTGGGATAGACAACCCAAAGATTCCTCCTCCAGAAACATTTGTGGACATGTCTGACTTCTAATAGTAATCAACCCTTTCCACTGGTCTCCTCCCACATTTGGAGTGGAGTATGAGACCAAAGAACTCCCAAGGCCAGAAACACAAGTCAGGATTTACCCAGAGAGTCCAGAGGGATTGAGTTACCAGGGAGTGACTGGATATCAGAAGCAAAATTGAGTTCAGACCTCTGAGATCCAGTCACCCAACTACATCACAGGAACACATTTCCTCTATTTAATCTTTAGATAAAAGGTGTGATTGGGGAAAAACTTCAATTTGTTTAGAAACATATTTTCCTCCATTTTGGGGCAGATTTGAAAAGCAGTGTCTTTATTTTATAACTAAACCAATGAGATTCTGAAGGGTAAATGCCCATGGAAAGTGCCAGTGGAAGACTGTGATTTTCCTTTTGCTTGTTGGGATTTTTCCCCCCCTAACAATAATTCCTAAAACAATCTAAAATGTCTGTTGTTTATATCTGAAGTAGACAACAGTTTGAAATATGCATACCTGTTTCTAGTGAGTTGGAAGCACAATGTAACTACGATTTTATTACCATATCTTTTATTCTCTGGGTTTCTATTTCAGGGGTTTGATCAAAATGAATGTGGTCTCTCTACCCAATGGCATTTATTTTGGTTATAAGATTAGAAATGTAAATTTGCAATAAAACAAGAAAATAGGAAGCTGTTTTTAATGAATATTTTACACATGACTAATTAACAGAATCCCCTACAGAAATTTGGAAGTAATAAGGAATTGACTGAAAATAAATTAAAAATTAATAAAGGGGTCTCCAAACAACTTTGTTTATGAGCATTACCAGTTACATTCTTAGTTATGAATATTTCAAGCTGCTTTGCTATTCAGGGTATTTTATTCTTGGAGTATTCATAATTTTAGAGGTGATTAGACAGAAAAAAGAAGAACAACACAAAACAAAATGTCTTGAAATGATAAAACCTACCTGGGGAAAACTGGCTAATGCACAAATAATAGCTTAATATCCATTGTTTTTGTCTAATAATACCTGCAGTATGATGTTCCTCTTAATCCTCACCTTCTAAATGGAGTGTCTTCATTTATATCTGAGTAACAGAATTATTACCTGGGGAAGGGAGATGGAGGAGGAAACACATGAATGCCAAGTGTTCTTATGTGCCCAATGTAATGTTTTAGCTGGCTGCAAAGTCTTTGAAGTAAAAGTGATTTGAATTGTCTGGTATTGCCTTTGATAAAAAAGCTGATATAAAAACTTCCTCACAGAACTTAAGCCAAACCATCCAGCACCTTTAGCTGAGGATGGTCAGAACATAAACCTGAAGAACTGAAAAAGAAATAAATGATCAATTCAAAGTAAATAAACAATCCACTTCACTGCTAGCTGATCTATCAGATAATCTAGGTATCCTAATACCAAAGACAAATTACAGCAAAGCTAGAGTAAAACAAAAAACACTGAGGGTTTCTGTTTGGTTTTGGTTTTGTTTTTTAAATTCAAACTAAAATGAAACCATGGCAGATTTGCTCAGATGGTCATTTTTTTAAGGGCTGAAACCTCTTCTTGGATCATGTGTTGTCAGGGGGAATGGAGTTCCAAAAGTATGTCACAGTGGATTTTCTTCCACCTTTCAATGCACTAATTGCTTTTACATTGTCGCTGCCACCTGAGAAGTTTCAGGTAACTCAAATCAGGAATTAACATTTAGAGTGTGAGCTTCTCCCTTGGAAAAAAATCTCCAGATCTCTTGAGAACAGAGAAAATGATGACTCCATCATTGTCAAATGCAACCCCCCTTAAAGTCAGTCAGAACCCATCACACTCCAGGCATGGCAGTTCTCACCATAAAATTACAATTTTCTCTTCCAATGCATGGAGGGACGAGAACTTCTCCCTCACATAGAGGCAGATCACATATTTCTCTGCTCAAAACAGCACAGATTAATTAATTTTCTCAAGCTTTCTAAAACAGAAGCACTTCCCTGTGTCTTGCAGGATGAAATGAAAAAGTCATGGGCATTTAGTGATAAGATTTGACCTTGGGTAGACTCGGATGAAACCTGGGAAAGGTCCTAAGTCTCAGAATTCTTTTCTGAACATGACAATCTTCAGATTTCCTATGCTAGTAATTTAAACTAACAATATGTACTCTTGAAAAGCCAAGGAACTCTCTCCAAGTGGGAAGCCACTGGTTAGTCTCTGATCTCTTTTTCCATTGCCCTTGTCTAACAAAGAACCAACCAAAAAAATGCTTCAAACCGTTTTCACCAATCTGTAAATGTGACGTGTTTCTTAAGAATAGGTAACTGATTATGACGATTTGGTTATCAGTAAAAGCTATGGAATAAAACCTAAAATACATCCACATTGTAAAAAGAAATTATAGTTTCTGAGGTTTATTGATAAGGAAGTTTATTAAGGACTTCTGAGCTGACTTGCTCATTTGAAGATAAGCTCCGAACAACATTTGTTGGATATTCATTCAATTCTTTCCCTCTAGTTCATTCCCCCCCTTCCTAATGGAAAAACGTTTCTTCCCCCTTTCCTTTTTCTTTCTTTCTTAGGGTAAGAAAAACACCTGGTGTGTTTCTGAGGGATTTGCCAAGAAACAGTTGAAGTTTAAAACTCAACAGCTGCCACTAAACCCTGGCAAGGAGTGCGGGCGTCGGCGAGAGGTTTTCCTGGGAAGGAGCAGCCCTGGGAAGGAGCAGCCCTGTTGTGGGGCAGTCCTGGGAAGGAGCAGCCCTGTTGTGGGACACCCTGGAGGCTGCAGGAGTGTGGGGTGAGCGGCAGCACCGAGGGGGCTGCGGGAGCTGCAGGTGAGGAGAGCATAGATGCGGAACAGTTCGGCTCACAGGTGCTCCCACACTGCGAGAGAGGCTCGCGGTGAAATTCAGGGGTGTTTTACAAGGAACAAAGCTGTGGCTGTTCCAGCTGTGAATAGTCAAGTTGCCAGTAGTGGTTTGAGGTTCCAGGCCAGTTCTCCCTGCAGTTACAGCGTGTTGTAGTGGGCTGTGTGACCGCAGTGTGGTTTCCCCACGGGAGCGGTGGGAGGAGGGAGGTGCAGCCTCTCCCTCCCTCCCTGTAGCACCCCAGACCATGCACAGTTCCCACCACATGGCAGGCAAGCACCAAATCAGCTGCATCTTTACACAGCCAGCTGCCAGACTGTAAGAATTTTCAGTATCCAACCTTTCAAACCATTCCACCAAAGTGGTAAATCATTCCTTAAGGAAAAGCATAGAATCACAGAATCAACCGGGTTGGAAATGACCTCTGAAATCCAAAAGTCCAACCTTTGCTCCAACCCACTGTGGTTCCCAGCCCATGGCACTGATGCCACATCCAGTCTGGCCTTAAACACCTCCAGGGATGGTGACTCCAGCCCTCCCTGGGCAGCCCATTCCAATGGCTGAGCACTCTCTCTGTAAAAAATTTCTTCCTGATGTCCAACTTAAACCTCTCCTGGCACAGCTGAAGACAGATGAAAAGATCAAATGCAGTTCCTGAATGACATTTTGCAACAGTCATTTTCTTTAAAAAGACCTCAACAAAACAACAACAAAAAAAGAGAGCAATTTGTATATGTTTTTGAGGTTTTGATGTATATTAATTCCTGAGAAAACTCCCGCAAACCTTTCTCACAGGACACGGGTAACAGGGAAGTAAACAATAAACCAGACTTCCCAGGTCAGAATGTTTAGTTCAAGAATACTGAGAAAAACCAGAATAAACACTTAAAAGTAAATGAAATTTTTGAAGTCTCTCAGATGTAACTGCTTCAGGTTCTCATCTTACAATCAGTCTTCATAGAGGCTATTACAGGGTCTCTATAATTTGTTACTCAATAATTTGTATTTATAGTGCAGCAGCAAGCAGGTGCTCAGTAGAGGTAGTACTAATTTGCATTAGCCATTGTAGAAATTCTCAAGAATGATATTTCTAATGTATTTTATAACTAAATAAAAGAAATTATTGAATGCTGGAAAATGATATGCAAAACAGGCTTTAAGAACATACTAATCACACATATACTGTTATGCTCCATGGGAGAAAAATAGTTCCTTTCCTTAAAAATTCAAAATAAAGACTAGTAATGATTTGAAAGAAGTCTGTCCATGTAGGAAGAGCTAAAAACCATAAAAAACCCAGATTGACAAATCATGTTTAATTGAGATTTCTAGCATCTGTTTTATTTTCATCTTAATTAGGAGCTATTTCTGAAGAAAAGAAGTGTTTTGGCTCTGAGTCAAGTTAAATTTTTCTTGATTTAGTTCATTTTTATCAAGTGCAAAGCGACTGACTTGTATTTATTTATTTATTTTAATGGCTCACTATTTTGTAGCACATCTTGCATATGGGGGTGAATTTCAGATCAGTAGTAAAGGAATATGCATTAATATTTCCAGTGAAATATACCCTAGGAATGCCATGAAACTCCAACTGGCCTCCTTATCCTTCCCCACTTTCTCCTTCCCCCCAAAAAAACCCTACAAACCCAACACTGGTTTCTTGCAGCTATTTGGACCCATGATCTCTCCAATACAATGGAGAGTTCTGAGTTCTGGCACAAGCAACAATCAGACATAATTTGGTCTTTTCCTTCAGTCTCCCAACAGAACTCTGCCTGTAACAAAACCAACATAATTTCCTTCCTTATCACAAGTCAAAATTCACACCTTAAATCAATTCAGGGGCCCATCAGAAACCACTGCCTATGTTCTACTGACTACCTGGAAGCCTTGTTGATAAATAGACCTTTAAATAAGATTTAGCTGAAATGCAGCTGCACAGGACCCTTAGTTGAAAAGAAAAGGTTGTAAGATGTGAGAAGGTGCCAAAAATTTGTTGTCTGCAATGACAGTACTCTGACAAGGACAGAGCTTTTTAAAACAAAACCAGCTATTCACTGCAGCCCTGAGTTCAAATAAGGTGTCTTTTATTGCTTATTTTCCTTGTTGCATTACTGAAGGACTGTAATGTAATTTGTTAGTGCCACCTGCCCTATTCAAATCCATTAAAATCAGGATTCTTTGCTGTTTTCTGAAGAATGTAGCCACTTTGTCCTTTGATCTCAGCCTTGTATTAAAAATCATGTTTGGATGTTTGATTTGTTTTTACAATGAGTAAGCAGACAATGTTTTGCAGTGGGCTTCCATAATCAGATATTCACTTCTATCACACAATTTTAAATAAAGTATAAAGTGTTGGCACGCAGGGAAAGTACAAAGCTATTTGAAAACGAAGCACACTGATTAAAAATGAATAAATATGTTCAAATAATGAATCTGACTATAAGAGAAGCCAAAATCTACATCCCAGTGCAGGCAATATGTGAGGAACACAATATGTTTACCTTAAGTTTCTATTTAACTCTACTCACAGGTATTCTCAGTAGCACTGAAATAATGATAACACACCTTTCATTCTCTTTCCCTCATATATGTGCATATATATAGATATATGTATGTATGTATTATGAGAGATAGACACTAGTACTGGCATTTCTTCTGTAAATTTTGATTCTGAGCTCAACCCTGCAGCCTGGGAGACTGAATTACCTCATCCCAGTGTTTTCAAAGAATGGTATTTCTGTGCTCACAAGAGCTGAATCCCAGGAATTAAACCAAGAGTGAGGTTAAGTGCTTACACCTGTCTTGCCTGGGACCATCCTGCTTTGATACCATATTTAGCTCCTTATAAGAGATAATTAAGCCCCAAACCCACTTTCATGGGAGACCTTTGAGCATTGATGCACATCAGATGAGGGCTGGAATGTGTAGATTGCTGATCAAGACCCTTTCTCTCATAACATCAAAGTCTTTCTTTTTTATTTCATGAACAGTCCTTGAAACTGCTCCTCTCTCCACTAAGAACTATAGGGGAGCCAATTAAGCTGTCATATGAAATTGATTGGGCATTAAACTGAAAAATCTATGTTTTAAGTCTTGCCCTCATGCAAGCTGGCTTTACAGCTGGGCTGACCTACAGCAAATAGCCAAGAGCCTCCCAAACAGTCTGATGGACCATTGTACAAATGGAAACCTGCAGTCAATCAGAAGAGTTTGCACTTCATTGATCAGCTCAGATGAGAAAAAGAGCTGTAAGTGCAATTCTGAAAGTCAGGGGAGTTCTCACACATCTTGTTTACCTGGACCAGAAACTAAAATTCCTCAGCTCTGTGGAGCTAAATTTAAAGATGCAGCAAACCAAAATACTGCCCTAAACCAATCTGCAGCCAAAACCTCAGAGAAAAAAAGAGCTGAACATCTGGCTGTCATGAGCATTTCTGAATTGTTAACACTCAAAGCAAAGCCAGCCTGCATTTCACACACACACACTCAAAAAAGTTGTATTACTTTTTGCATAAATATTGGTCATTCTGAAGGGACACAGTAGGTATAAATGCTACAGACTTACCAGCATGAATTATATATATAGCAGTTAAAAATGTATTGAGAAGAAACAGAATTTCATCTATAACCTGTAAAAATGGTAGGGTTGGAGTTTGGCCAGTAGCATCTTTTATCCAGAGCCTTATCAAGTAGAAAACTCTCCTTCCTGCTGAATGGTACAACTGAGGGTGGGAGGATGGCATGAAAACTGAGCACTGTAAATACACTGAATTATTTCTTTTATTATGGTGTATTGCTAATGACTCCCTAGTTAAGATTGGGCTGAGATTTGCAATTAAATCAAGGCTGAAATACCCTTGTTTCACACTTTAATGGTTGAGTAGTCTCTCAATTTGGCACAGTAAACTTTAGAGTAGAGCTTTGCTTGTTGTTTTCTTTAGTAAAGATTTACTACCCGGTTATTAAATATTTGCAAAGGAAAGTTGCAAAGGAAACAGCCTTTCTGTTGTGTCTCATTTTCTTGGGTTTTACAGTCCTCAGGTAGAGCAAACTCCACCAACACCTAATTGCATATATGTTTATGTACACACCTTGCAGCTATTCACATATTTTTCACCTGGTAGCTTCCTGCCACTGTAGAAATTTTAAATTAAGCACAAACTGCTGTTTTGCTAAACCAACCTACTGGAGCTGTTTATCAAGGAGACCCTTCATCCAGGCTCTTGTTCTGATGAAATAAGTCCCTTGTCCCTTGGATTCCACTCCCTTTTTTCCTGTGTGGAGCTGGGCAGCTCATCACATGTATAATGTCATTATTTCTGTATTAAAGCTTGTTGTTACAATCGTGGATTTTTATGATTGTATACTTTGCTCCATAAAAATGGCACACTCACCACAGTTATGGAAAAATAACACTCTGTTTTGTTGTAGAGGTGCGAAACAAGGTGGCAGAATTAGAGAACTGACCCACAGCTGATCACAAGGACTGGAAAAGTGAGTTGTGAAATTAAATAGAATCTGAGTTAATTAAGTAGTTCATCATTCCTGCTCTGAATATTTTCATTGCAGACCTCCTGTTGGGCTCATAACTCCTTCACCTCCCCCCCTTTCTATTCCAGTGGCCAAACTCCCTGCTCTGATGTGAGTTGTTTCTTTTGGACCAAGTCAGGAGAGATTCACCAGACTGAAGCCAGGCAAGAGGTGAGGATTTGAATTAGACTAGGTTAAGAATCTGAGGTTTAAGGTGGGTAGGGTTAAGGATGAGGCCAAGGACAGAAATAATAAATCAACTGCCAGCAGAATATTACGTAACTTCAGAGCTTATTTGCCTTTCACAGCTTGTATTACTGGGATATACAATCCAATAACCCCTTCCATGGAAAAGAAAGCAAACAACAAACCTGTATGGGCTTCATACAGTGGAGCAAATATTTGGTTTAATGTATAATATTACAATTGGATTATGAATAACGGGTGAAATTTCTCTTCGATTAAGTAGGGCTGGATTAGCAAACGAGTGGCCCCAGATCAAACAGCTTGTGAGATGAATTAACACAGCTCTTGAGAAGCCTGGCAACCAGTAAAAAAACAAAACAAAAGAACATTAAAAGAGCACAACCAATAGTTCCCGGCTTCAGAGGGACAGGGAGCTCCAAAGAGCAGTGAACCCAGGGTGCAAGTGAGAGGTTGCCACATGCTGCCCCATGGGAAGCACTCAAAAGCTGGGTGCCACAGGGATTTTCTCCTCTGTCCACTCTGTTTCCTCCACTTCCTCTACTGTTTGTCTGTGTGAAAGACAGTTTTTTTCAATTACATGAAAGGACAAGAAGAGATAAAGGATGGGTCCAGGAAGTTATGCTGCCCAGATAATGACCCTTTCTTTGTTAAAATTCCTAAATGCGAAATCCCAAAGAGAACAAATTCAGCCTCTCATCTTCTATTTCCCTTCCTCCTTTTGTCCGTGTTGCTGTCAGTCTCTTTGACACTTTCTTCTTCAAACACTCCCTATCAACTCTAATATTTCCCAAGAAGGAGACTCTTTTATGTTCTTCATCATCAGGAAGACACCATACATTTCTCTGGGTCAATGAACAACTTTCTCTCTGACCATTCAACCTGACAAATAAATTACACTCAGACTTCAGAAGAAAATAATACTTCTATGACCAAGATCAAACAAAACCCATACTAACAGTGTATGATTCACCATGGCCCCTTTACTCATTTCAGTGTTACTGGAAATACAGCTTATCAGTGTTAACTAAACTAAATATTTTCATGCTTTTAAAATAATTTTAAGATTTCAGTGATCTCTAGTGTAAGAAAGCCTTTGATTACTTGTCATAGCTTCCACTGGTACAGAAGCATTTAAAGGGAAAAGCTGCCAGGCCAAGCATAGAGCAAAGTAACATGTAAATTATCCATTCAGAAGCTGCAAGAGACACCACTGGTGCACTTTATGTGAGCACAAATGACAACAAAGTGCTGCAGGTCATGGATGGCAAAGCAAGTGACTGTCAGAAAAAAGTCTGGTGATGCAGTGTAGGCTATGTAAGAGACAACTAAAGAAGTGAATATTTAAACCCAGGACTAGAAATAGATATTTCCATGTTAATTTGAATTTTTTTGATGGAAACATTTGGAAATTACGATGGCTACAACAAAAATTGAACTATAGATTTGTCTTGAAGCCTGTATTTAGGTTGGGGCTCACAGTTTAATTCCTGTCCTGTGTCATATATCAAAGAGATGGTTAAAATGAGTAACATTGCAAGGTTGTCTTAATAGTTGAAGGATTAGGGGCATAAAGGGTGTGGCACTCACAAGCAGGTAAATAATATGAATTTAAGGTGCCAAAGTGAGTTATAGGTGGGATTTTATAGTCTGAGGAACATTTCACTGAGATGCGCATAGTTTGCCCAGCCATTGAAGAATATACACAGTAAAAAAAAAGGGAGAGAGAGAGAGAGGAAATTGCCTGTGAAAAACAGGACATTCAGTGTTTCTTCTAAAGTATCTGAAAAATGAAATGATATTTTAGATGCCATTTGTCATGGTTTTATACAGATTACTGATAAATAAACATTTTTGGTGTTACTAGAACAACTATGTAAACCTGTAAGCTGAAAAACTTACTGTTAGATAAACAACATCCTTAGGTGAACCAGAATAACTGCCAGTTAAACACAGACATCTCACACAGCTGAAAACAGGTGACTGGAACTCAAATAATAACAGGAAGGTTTCACCATCAGACACTGGATCTCCCTTCCCTAAGAGCAACAGTAACAACAGTGGTTCATGGTCCTGCAGGGATGCTCAGCTGCTGAAACATCCTGTGCTGCTATTTTTGGTGCCATAAAGATTCTGACAATGTAAATCTTCATTAAACTTTTTAACTCCTGGAGATTTGTGAGTAATTTGTACTTCAGGGAAAATTTTTTTTCTTTTTTTCCCCCAAAGTCTTTCACTTTGGTATTTTCCAGGCAAACCTTTCTGAATTTTTATTCAGAAATTAATTTTTCATTTGAAACAGACAAAAGAAAATGAGTTAAATAAACTGGAATTCTGGAAGAATATTTTGCTCTATGTAAATCAGAAAAATAATTTTTGTTTATCCTGAATAAAACCCATTAAAGGAATATTTTTTAATTTTCAGCATTCCTAGACCTATATTTTTCTCTGATTTTTAGTTTGCTGTTAAATCTCTGCCTATGGTCAGAACATAAAATAAATATAATGGTTCATGCACATTCGTGGGTCTCAACCACTTTACTTCAGCTGGACCACAGTGTTTATTGAGAGAACAAAACTTAGGGACCTCTATATTCTGTTTAAAAGGAGAAGACCACAGGAAGAGAAGGGGAATTCTGTCAGCAGCAGTGTGCCTGTGTGTGTTCCTGGCTGTCCATCCATCCTTCCCTCATAGCCCATTCCCCATTTTCCATCTGTTTAATTTGTTTAAGCAGTTAATTAATTTATAGGCAGCTTTTGTCAATATGTTTAGTTAGCAAGTATCTGTCACAGGAAAATCCCATCTTACTAAAGAAGCCAAAGCAGCCAGGGACTAGTGGGAAGATGAATTTAGTTGTCAGGTAAGATGGGAATTTAATGGTGTAAGTGTTGGTATTTTGTCATAAATCCTGCTTTACATCATGGGAAAAGGCAGAGGACATTATATCTACTCTTGGTGTATTGTGGAAGGATAGACAGCCTTGTCCTCATGGGAACTGTCCCCCAGGGAGGGGAAGGACAATTTACCCCAGCATTTACAAGACCTGCTCAGAAAAGGGACACTGGGGAAGGTTTTTTGTTGGAAAAATTCTAGAAATTGTCAGTGCCCCTATGAACGATGAGTTGTTTTCTTTCTGTTTTTACAGCAGCAGAGAAATTCCCTCCCTGATTCTGTGAAGATCTTTCCTCTCCCTGCACTCTGGTCCTGTTTCACATTCGATCATCTCCTCTTTCATAGGTGCTGTGGGTTCTCTCACTAGAGTGGGTCGTTCACACATGCAGATATTTATTGTCAAACCAGGCTTGAAATGCCAGTGCACTTTGCTTTTATTAACAGCCTTTCCATCATCCTGCTTGCTGTGACTCAGCACTGAGCAGCAGGGATCTGTGTGCAGCACACCACTGCAGTCAGGGAAGGATTTGGGCTTTTCCCTCTACACCCTGAGAATTGAGGCTTTGCTTAGCTGGAGAGAGAGAGAAAATATTAACACCTGGAAACGAGGGGAAAACAAACAGCATTGTTGGGCTTCATTATAACTAAGAGCTTTACTAAAAGGAACATCAGTGCAATTAGAGCATAATCCAAAGCCCATAAAAGTCATTGGGAATCAGTCCATAACTTCAGTAGGCTTTGGATCAGGCCCATACTGCATATCAGCAGGCAGTGCTGTCCGAGGGACATCGCATTTCCAAGTGTGAACAGCACTGCTGCACACACAGTTTTGCTGTCAGAAATTCCAGCTCTGTCACATTTTCTGTTGCTGGCACCCTCTTTTCATCAACATTTGTCTTGCAGCAGATTGTGGTTATTATTCTAAATCCAAAGTGCTTTTTGCAAAAGCATCATCATCATCTGGGCAGATCTGCTGAACAGTTCCTGTAACACGGTGAGCATGGCCATGGCCTACACAGTGCAGTGATAAAAGACACCCTGGAAACATGTCATTTTAATGTTCTATCAATTTTATAGACATTTTAAATGTTTTGTAGTTATGACCAAAACATGCCCAGTAAGCAGAAAAAAAAGGACAGTTGGGTTCAGCTGCTCAGGGTGCTTCAGTGTCTCGTAGAAGCCTCATGTGAAAAGGCCTTGAAATAACCCTACATTTCTCCCCAGGATGTTGCCAAGAGAGGGGAGGTGGCAGAAAGTCTTCTAATCATTCCTAACAACTTTTTCCTCTAAATGCTTGTTTCCATTTCTGGTCCAGTTAATTATGGGGGTCAGGACAGGACAGAATGTTGCACTTACTGAATTTAGGATGAGAAGGAAAGGGAATGTGCTAAGGGAGCTGGCAATAAACACAATTCCTTTATCAACATCTAGCACACACCAGGGTGCTGGCTCTCCTCCTTCTCTTCCTGGGTGGATAAACTTTCTGGTAGGAATGCCAGCTACACCCATGGGCAGGGGACCTGTGGAGAACTATCATACCTGGGAGAGGTTCAAGGCAGCCCTGTCCCACTGTGCTCAGGAACTTTGCCTTCTGCTATACATCTCTGGGGCTAACCCTACTTCATGGGAAAAAAAAATACATGTCTAGACAGACTAGAGGGAAGGATCTTCTGAGCAGGCACATTTTCCTCACTAGGCACACTTCCAGGACATTTCCAGGAGCTGTGTTTGTAGGAGAGGTGACATGAAGGTGGAACAGCAATGTTTACTATATACCTAACCATGGAGTAGGGGATGAAGGTAAAGATATTTATTGTTTTAAGAGGCACAAAAAAACAAGTAAGGAAGCTAATTAACCTGAGTAAGAGGCTGAGGGTATAGGTCTGTTCTGAGCCACCAGCTTTTCTCTTCCCTGTTACACTAAGAAGGCAGTGAGTGGAAGAGCTCATCAGTCTCTAACCCAAAGGCAANTGTCACTCAGTGTAACAGGAAAGAGAAAAGCTGGTGGCTCTCTGGGGCTGAAGAAGGCAGTGAGTGGAAGAGCCCATCAGTCTCTAACCCAAAGGCAACTGGTGCAGCTCACAAGAAGACAAAGTTCTCTGGTTTTCTAGGTAGAAAGCCTTGAACAAATTAGCCTTGATATTTCAAGCCAGCAATATTAATACTGTCAACTAATTTTCTTTGTTGTCTTTTTTCATTAGTGGCTTTTAAGAAGTTTATAGAGGAATTCTGTATCAGTATCTGGCACATAGACAAAGCAAAGAAACAGAACATGAGCTGCACTTGAAGAGCCCAGAGAGTCTTTGAACAGGCCAGGAAGAACAGATAGAAACAATGGGGAACAGAAGACACATTTCTTTCTCACCCATCTATAACAGCATTCCAGATAAAGATTAAATTAATTTATTAAAAACAGGAGAATATTCCTTTATCAGATTCTGTCATTGAACCATTAACTCTTGGATATGAGAGTTAAAAAAAACCCAAAACACAAATCCAAAAACCTACCAGAAATGCTGTTGCTCAGAGCATGAAGTTTGGCTACTGGTAGGAAGTAATAAAATATGAGAAGCCAAGAGGTAGAGAATTTGCTGTTCATGTTATAAATATGTATCCTCCTTCCTTCACCCAGCAGAGAAGATGAATTTAAATTCTCAGTTCTTCAATTCAGCTGCATCATTTGGAATTAATTTCCCCAAAGAAAAAGCAAGGGATCAAACAAGGTTGATCTCTGTTACAGTCACCAAATGAAATTGAACTTGATGCCAAATATTAATAATCCTTGGGCATAACCAGTGGTAGCAAAAGCAAATTTCTGACTGAAGGCAAAATGTGTTAGCTGTTATAAAAAGGCTTGGATTAAATTGTGATCTGATTTGCAGATGAAGCATCTAACACAATTACATTGTGATGAACTCACATGTCAGAAACAGGCTGTCTTTTCTTTTACCAGATTATTTTGTCATGACACCCAGTGCCCATCCTGGAAGAAGCTAAGTGAGAGTTTATGCTTCTGTGGCTACTTTTTTTCTGAAGACACGAGAACGACTTACAAACGTTATTTCACCTATTCAAACAACGAAGAATGGATAATTACAAACTGAAATAAAACTGGTATGAAACTCAGAAACATTCCACCAAAGTTTAATCAGGTGGTAAGACTGTTCTCCAGTGGAAACAACCTGAGACATGTAGTCTGGACATTCCTTTGTGCAAAGTGTTTAATTTCACATTTTACATTTTCATAATCAATCGCCTATTACCCCAAAATACTTTCCTGCATCTTTAATTTACTCACAACTGGATGCTGAAATGATGCTCATTGAATAACTGGTGCTGCTTCCTACAGCATATTTCTCTGATAGATTACAGTAGAAAGTGGTGTAAAAAAGTGTTATCATATTGTGAAGTGAAGGAAATCCAATCAAATTAACACTAATTTAATTCTTTGAATACAAGTGTCCACAATAAGGTCTTAAAGTAATTTAGCTCCACTATTTAAATGGCTAATTCAGACTAATTTTCTGGTAATCATGTAGATAAACTCTCATTCAATAGGGGCTGATTGACTTCTCACTTCTTGGAAAGGGTTACAGTGACAATTTAGAACTGGGAAAGGTGTTCTTTACAAATGTGACACGTGAAGAAACCTGCTTTAGCTATTAACCAGATAATTTAACCAGGAATGACAACCAGAGGATCACAGACAGATTACCTGAAACCAATACCAAGTTCAACATCACAGGCAATAGAGGAGGAAGCGAATGAATCATCACAAATTTCTTGAACTATTATAGAATTAAAGGCAGGAACTAAATGTAGCAACATGCAAAGCTTTGAAGCATGGTCAAGTCAGAGTGTGATCATTTTGTAATTTGAAGTAATTTTGATTTTTATTAAGGGCAACTTTCATCTTCTATTTTATCTACTCTGAAATAAAGTGTTCATGGTGTCAGCTTTGGCCTTTTAGAAATGAAATTTTATCTGTCAGATATTAGTGAAATATTATTATGTGCCCACATCCTCACACCATATACACACTGGCATCTCAAGATTACTTTGTAAAGGAGATATTTTAAGTCATGCTTAAACAGAAGAAAATTAAATCAGCTTGTACATATTCTGTGTATGACAGAAATGGATTTTAATGTTACTTCAAAGCACATATGTTGTTCCTGCACACTGCTTCCTTTGTATTTTCTGCAAACTCCATCTCCCCTGTAGCAAAGTTGACAAATACAGAATCATAGAATCATGGAATTATAGAATCAGCGAGGTTAGAAAGGACCTCTGAGATCATCAAGTCCAACCCCTGACCCACTACCACCATCCAGATCCACTAAGTGCCACATGCAGAATATTCTACCCAAAACACATCATAAAATGTTGGGTCTGATGGACATAAGTATTATTATGTGTTGGATGGCTGAATTGCCATCGTTCCAGAAGCTGGTTTGGGTAAACCTTTTATTCACTGTGCTTCTCTGTCAGCATCTTTGAGTTTTCTGTCCTCCCAGCATCTTGCTGTAAATATTAAGAGATTTTACCCACACTTTTCTCCACAGAGACATGGCAAAGGGAAAAAACCAAACTAGGCACATTCTTCTTTTCTGTTCACCAACATTTCTGTATAAGAGCTCTTTGCTGTATTTCCAAAGGGCAGTACTCCAGCAAAAACCTGTAAGGAGAAAACTTCACCTTCCTGTGTTCCTGAAACGCTTTCCCGAGGCAGCTCAAGGAAACCAGTCAAGACAGAAATATAATTGTTTTGATTCCAACAAAAGTCACCAATTTCCCTCTCAGTCAGGTGCTGGGGTGTGATAATGCCATTTGGATGCAGAGCCATTTGTAAAGCCACTTCCAAAGCCCAAGGAAGGGTGGCACAGACCAGCACAGTTGTGCTGAACCAAATGGAGCAGCTCTGATTTACACAAACCAAAACCACGGGCTTGTGTTTCTCAGAGCCACATTTTGTAATATCCCAAGGATATGTTCTCAAATAATTAAAGAAATAATCCAGGGCTGTGTTATTTACCTTCCACTGCTGAGCTGCCACTTGAGCTCACCCCTCACGGGCTGCAGGTGCCTTCAGTTCACAGCAATATCAGCAAATTTTCCCTTGGACTCAAGAACATGAGGGAAACCACTTTCCCACCCCAGATCTCGACCATGGAGGAAAATCAAATTGCTACTTAACACCAGAGTTTGTTCTGAAGAAATTGGCCCTTGGATTGCAGAGAGCATGAGACTCAAAATCCTACTGTAATTAGTGTTTGATGAAGGTGGAAAACCCAAAGCAGGGCAAGAGAAAAGGAAAGGAACACAGAAGAGCAGTGTTATAAATAAAACTGGTTTATGCTGGCTATCAAGTGCTATAACGTAAGAATATGAGAATTTTCTATACTAAACATCAGGAAGTGTGTGGGAGCCCTTGGTAATTCCCCTCAGGCCCACCTGTATCTCATACTTTAAATTAAGGAGAGAGAAAAATACACTGGTTTAAATTTTACAACAATTTTGGCCTGAAGCAAACCACACATTTTCCCCAACACAAATCAGCTGCATTTAATTCCCCAGACAGCTGGTATGAACACAGCCTCTCCACAGGACACCTGAATTACAAAATTAGCACATTCAGAGCTCTAAATCACATTCCATTACATTAAGCCCTAAGGTCCAACGTTATGGAGAAGGAGAATAAATTGCAGAACTTCTCCTGAATTAACCCTCTTAGCACCCTCTCAAAGTTAAATTGCCCTTTCCTCCCCTTTAAAGAATCATGGAAACTTAAAACACTCCCTCCTGCCCTTTCTCATCTGTTTCTCTTCTTGCCTAATGTCACAGTTTATGGGACATCAGTTGAATGCCTTGTCAAAAACTCACATTTGTAAATTAGCCCATCACAAGCTGTTTTGACTCACTCAGGAAATTTGCAGGTTAATGATTATTCCTGGCTCTTCAGACGACACTGGCCCATCCAAATCTCCTCAGAAATCCAGGACAGCTGTGGCAATAAGTTCTGTAGCTCCTGGAAAGTTGCAGTGCTTGGAGGATGAGAATAGCATTTATCATGAAAGCTTTCCTGGACCCATCTTTGCAAAATGTATTTTATAAGCAAATAACCGATGTAACTTAAATTCTGCTGTAAATAGTAGATGTAAAACTTGTGCTAAAACAGACTGAAACAAATCAGTTGTGCTAAAAACACCCACTCTGGCAGCTAAACTGGGAATTTTGATCTTTTATAAGATTGGCAAGAGAGTTGCAATGGTTTGTAATTTGTTTATAGAGATCTGATTTTGGGAAGCAACTCTCATGTGAAAGCAGCTGGTCTGGAGAGACTGGTTTTTAGGCTGTGAGTTACAATTCCATCTCATGGTGCTGGGGACTACCAGGACCCTTGTCTTGCAGTGGTAAAAGAAATCATATTGTGGCAGAGGAGAGGAAAAAAAAGATAATTATGGTGAAAGAGTCACATGAAGAGGGAAGAGAACTCCCTTCCCCCAGTGATACCCCGGGTGAGATTTTGGAATAGAGGAATTAAACCATGTTGACATTTGGTCTCTGGCTTTTTTTGCAGTAAAAACTAAAGGCATAAAATAACTTTTGAAAACAGACTTAGTTTAAATATGGGCATTACTGGGTAAGGATTCAAAGATCTTAATGAAAAATAATAACTCCCAAAGAGAAAAAATTGGAGTGAGTGGAACAAATAGAAAATATCGAAAGCAAACTGGTTTCAGTCTAATCTACTGAAACTAAACTCTTAGCTGAGTACATGATAATAGAAATAATGAAAATTACTGATTGTATGGAGGACAAGAAAATAGCAATAAAGAATATTGAGCTGAAGTATGGGAGAAACAGATGTTTTTGCAAATACTGTGTGTGTTAGGCTTAGTGAAAGTACAAAAGTGGCAGCATATTTGAATATAAATAAAATATTTCTGATAAACAGTATTTCCAGCTTTTTTTTTTTCCAAGGCTTTTGCTGTCCTTTAGTCAATTTAGTGAGAAATTTATCCTTGAGGGTACTTTTTCCCTTCTCTGTCACAGTGCATCAATTATACTTCACACTGTACACTGACACTGGCTTACAACATTATTTTATGCTGCATCCTGTTATTATTTATAAAAAAATCCCATAAACCACATTTTAGAGACAAACCAACTTCACCATATTTAATCATGAGTTCTCACCCATGGGGAGTTTTAATGTCCTATATTAGTCAGTGCTAAGGACAATCTTAGGCTCTGGAATTCCAATGTCTTTTCCCTCCACTCTGCACAGATTCAATCACTGTATCTTCAAAGTCCATGGTGTGTGTCAGCTCCTGCTCCAGGAGCCAGCAGTGACAGAGAATTGAGATGTGCTGCCTTTTTGCATTCTTTAGCAGCCCTGCCTGGGAGAAGGAATATTCTTTGCTTCAGTCCAGCAGCTCTGAAAACGTAATTGAGTGTTCAGTAAGCACCTAACTAACATTATTTATGGAAAAATAATTTAAAGAACACCTACAACAGAACAGTGTTCGTGTGGAAGACTAAGGGTCAGAAAGCTGGGGCTGTGTAAGGGATTCTGTCACCTGCTGTTCTACTCATCCCTTCTCTGTCTGTGTTAGGTTCCTGACACCTGAATGAGTAGGGGGAAATGACTATGAAGATATATGTTGTGACAGATCATTATTGCCATCAATATATGACTTAGTTAGGAACACTGCAAACCATCTCATTTGTCAGCTGAAGCAGATTTCACCCCTGCAAGCCAACTTTGCCATTCATCTCTTATTCTTCTAGTGTATGGAGGGAAAATTACTCAGGTTCTTCTGAAATACAATCAAATATGGTATCAGTAAAAATGCTGCCAAATCTGTGTCTCCTTATTCTGGGTAAAATTCATTTATCACATTATAGATCATGTTTTTCTGAGAACAGCATTTACATGGAAATTGGTAGCAGAAAAAATTTACCTATTCCAATGTAGAAATTCCATCCCCTGCAATCTTAAACACTCCAAGGATGTCCCTTTTTCTCCAGAGAAAGACAGGAGCTTGCCTGGGGTGGGATCTTAGTGTCTAATTTGGGGACACAGCATTAATAAACTCCAGCAAGAAGCCATGAAGATGATGGATGGACTGGGGCATCTGCTGCATGAGGAGATATTTGGACTCTTCAGCCTGGAGAACAAATGGCTCAGGGGGATTTCACCAATGTGTAAAAATACCTGATGGGAGGGAGTAAAGAAGATGTAGTCAGACTCTCCTTCATGGTGCTCAGTGACAGGACAACAGGTGATGGGTGTCAACTGAAAGACTGAAAATTTGATTCCAATGTAAGTAGGAACAGGTGGCCCAGAGAGGGTTGAGAGTCTCCAGCCATGTAGATGTTCAAAATCCACCCAACCACAGCCTGAGCAGTGTGTTCTCCCTGACCCTGCTCTGGGCAGGTGTTTGTGCCAGATGATGTCCAGAGCAGCATCCCTGCCCACCTCAGCTATTCCATGATTCACAGGCCAGAGCTCACCACATCATTTTTAAATATCTCCCAAAAATTTCTGAGGTGAAAAAGAAAAAAATTATAAGATTTATTGCAGCTCTGATGCTTGATGATCTTTACCCTTATCAGGTTCTCAAATCCATAATGAGAGACAAAGACAGCACATTAATATAATTTTCTGAGATAATACAAGCTCCTATAAGAACAGATTTATCAAATACTATTTGGGGATAGCAGCTTGTTCAGTGAAAAGACATAGAAAATCTGGATGATGTCAAGGAATTTTGCTGATAATATAGAAATAGATGTGTTATTGCCCCTTTAATATTAAACCAGGAAGAAAAATCCCCATTAATTCATTCCTCGTTTGTCAGAGAACTCATGAGCTGTCTTGAGGGGATCACTCAGAGATCTGCTCTGATCTGCTCAGAGACATAGAACGGAAAGTTTCTCCTTCATTCCCAAAAGGCAAGGAAGAATGAGAGTGAGAGAGAGACTGAAAGACAAGGTGTCAAAATCCCACAAAATTTGCTATCACAAGAACACGAGACAACTGAACAGTCTGAAACCTGACACCCTAAATGTGTCAGCTCGGGTGGGATGTGTCACAGACTCAGCTTGCACAAAGCTCTTCATTCTGTTATTTTAAAACCCTGCGAGAGGAGCAGCGAGGCGAATTCCTTACATTTACATAAGGGACCAAAAGAGGGCAATGGTGTTGGGAAAATGATCATATCAGGCCAGAGTATTTGTAAAACAACTGCTGTGAGGAGCAGTGGCCATGCTCTGTGCCAGGCAGTGCAGGATTCCTGGCAAGAGCAGACACAGGAGATCCCTTTGGGAGCTCCATCTCTGGCAGCACCAGGTTGCATCACATGGAGTCAAGATCTGCAAACAGAACAGTTTATTTTGCTCTGGATTTGCAAAATATTCTGAGGTCCTCAGATAAATCTGCTGTACCTGCATAAGCTGAGCATCAATGTGAGAATATTTTTCAGTGAAGTATTGAAGTTTGACCCCGGCTGTCTCCTTTGTACTGTGCCATCAGTGCCAGGAGAATGAAGAGCTCTTTTAACAGGACAGCTGGAGATCCCTTTGAAGTAGACAGTGCCATACCACCCACAATGGTTGGGAACATTGCAGGGTGGGCCAAAAGAAAGGCCTTGGGTAGGTGCAAAGTGAGCTGGTACAGCACAGCAAACTCAAAGGATCTCTCCCATGCAGCAGACTTTAAAAGATTCCTTAACTTCCCTGTGTATTTTAGGGACCACCTTCATTTGAAGCAAAGATCTCAGGGAAAGCCAGCATGAAGCCCACCTTTTTCCTGCTTTGACCAAGCACTTAATAACACTTTAAGGTGAGGTAATTTTTACCCATTCATGTGAGCTTCCTATGCTGGTACTGTTCAAGAGAGCTGATGGACAGTATTACTCTTATTGTTAGAAAGCCTAGAGTTCCCCAGATGTTTGTTTGAAAAGGTCATTTACACCATTTGATAACGTGTTCAGATGAAGCAATATTTTTGCCTTGTTTTATAAATGTAAATCAGAACGAATCCCTCCTGATTGCTGCACAACACGAGGTGTGTTTGCACCTTGGCCCCAGGAAATGCTGCAAACAGCTGCAACAGTGGAAACAACTGCAAACACTGCTAAAACTCTGCACCTCCCAATTTTTTCATCTCTACTAAACTTAAAGACAGGAGTCCAGCTCCTTTTCAACAAACGAGTCCCATAAGTCTTTTGGGGAAAGCAGTTCAACCAGAGTGACGTAACACACAGGATGTTTGCAGGCATTGCTTTAATATGACCACATTGTTCCATATTTATAAACATGTCACTTTTTGCTGGCACAGCTTCACACATTTTTTATGAGAGCTGCTCTTTTCTTGGCAAAGCAACACAAATTCATTACACCAATATCAAGATTTCAATGGAGAGAACCATCTTTGCATGACTCAGAGGTCTTACTCAGAGGTAGGGCAGATCGAAGAGATAAAGCAGGGAAAAACATTCCTGAAATGCAGGAAACTAACTGTGAAAGACATGGGTTTAGGAGGGAATGGGGAATGTATATATTCTGTGGTGTATTGTCTTATTTTGGAAGGAGTCAGAACTCTCTTGTGGGTCCTGTCTCTGATCCCTTCAAATTATTTTGATGTATACTTGTGTGCTTAAAATTATTTCTCCTCCCTTTTATTGTGCTGTCATGTTAATGGATTCTTGTGTCACTTTCTATTTTCATTACAATTTCTGTCAGGAACATGAAAAACTCAAATATCTTAGTAATTTGTAAACTACCACAATGTACTCTCTTTGGCCTGACCTTGTCATTATTGTATAACTTAATTGGCCAACTATTCCACCTCTTTTCTTTTTCATAGTCTTATTATAGTGGGAAATGAGAAGGGACTTGTCATTGACCAGTCAATCAAAAATACCAGCGTTTAGAGATGAAAATACCAACCTCTCAATTAATTTCATAGAATTAACACTAATTATGATAAAAGTCTCCTGAGATAAAGGTTGAGTTTGGGACTAATAAGCAGACTTTTAGCCCTTCCTCTGACACAGCCTGTAATAAAATTAGGAATGGGAACAGTTTAATTTGATGGCAAAATTGCAGTTCCATAGTTTCCCCCTCAGACTAGAAGATATTTAAGAGAGCTCCATTTTTCTCTGCACAAAGAGTCAGAGTACATCTCATTTTGCCAGTTCTGTTGGCTGTAATTTCAAAAAATGTCTTTCCCAAGATACTTGATGACAATTCTCACATTTTGGACCACCTCTCTGATGGGAAGCATAATCATTTCACTATTATGTTGTTATTTCTTGCAATGGTTTTAGTTTTTATCACCCAGTTTCTGTCTTCAGATGGAGTAATTTTAAATTTGACAAGGAAAGGAAAGTCTTTTTTTTTCAACCAGTGCCCATAAGGTTCGCAACAAGGTACTCTGTGCTCTATCATAACAGTAACAATAACTTAAAAGAAATAAAATAAGCAGTAGACATGACAAAAACCTGTGCTCCAGAACTGGCTATAAATCAGTGAGATCTGGGGAGAAGGAAGCCACTGGGGAAGGCTGCTTTATTATTACTGTGGGAAAATCAGACACTAGTCATTTAGTACCTGATTTAAGGTAACACAGGTTTCAAAATGAAAAACTGTTCAAGAGAGAACCTTTTCATTTCTGTGAAAAGGAGCATTGTTATCACACAACCAGTGGTTATCACAAAAAGTATAGTCAGCTGTAGTTATGAATATTTGTTGGTCCAGTATCCTGGGCAAATATTTAAGATGAAATATTCTGGCCCATTGTAGAAAGATTGCATCTCTAATTTAAAACTAATAGTTAAAATTGAATAAACATTACTGTATCATTCAGCTAACTTTTCCCCCCCAGTAATTTTAATTGAGACAGCTTTCTCTCCTGCCTTGTAAAAAAAACTCCATCCAGAGATCCATTCCAAGATTTCACCTGCACTTCACCTTCCTTTCTCTGCTCTTCACAGGCTTCCTCTGCACAAACCCAGAGGCAAGAAAGAGAAAATGGATGCAGTTTTGAAAGGAGGCAGCTGCCTGTGCTGATTGCCTGATGGACACCAGATTACAGAGCCCAGGACAGGGAAACACTGATCAGGTAGAAATTACCTTTCTTTCCCCTTCCTTTTTATTTCAGGTCAAAGAGCACAGATTTGAAATGAGAGCGTGGCCTTTAGAAAATAAGAACCCAAACCTTTTCCTGGTAAACTATGGGAGTTCAGGATTATTAGGTTGCACATTATTCTCTTTCTCACTTGAACAAATCAATTTACTGCTTGACAAATAAGCACATAATGCAAAATGCCAACTTACAGATTGGTATCATTAAAGACAGAGCATGGTTTTATTGGCAAAGGACCATATTTCGCCTACATTGCAGATCTTGGGGCAGAAAACTTTGTTTTTAGAAGATATGAAACCCATTACATCTGGTACACTGAAGAAACTAGAGATAGGACTAAAAGGGTATTTGGGTTGTCATGGCCATGCCACAGACAAAACTCTCTGATTCTTCACAGCCTTGTCAGATTTGGGAATCGATTTGTTATAACAGAGGCATAACAAACAAACCTTAAAAACATTTTAAATAGAAAGGGTTTAAATATCTTGCAATGCAAAAGTCTACAGTGATGTGCAGATAAATAATTAGCTAATTTTCATTGTGTTGCTGAGGTCACACACACAAAAATTAAAATCTCTTTGATTAAACTTATTGAGGTTGCATTCAAGAAATCTGACAACAATTTAATAGGAAGATAGAGAAAAATCTGTCTTTAATATAGTGGTTCTGTAGCAGTTTTGAAGATTGTAATCAAAGTCTGGGAGGAGGAGGATTAAGCTAAGCTGTGTCCCAAGTGTTGTCTCTTCTGTTGTATTGGTATAGTATGTTTCTAATATAGAAAGTGCAGCCTACATTTAAATTATTCATGTTCTTTTTCATTAGAAAACCAAAAAGTCAATTTAAAAGCTTGGTAAAATTTTTATGAAAGCCTGAGCCCTACAATAACTTTGACTCTGTGGTTCCAAGGTAACAACTGTTTTTTCCTCATAATTCCTTTTCTCAATAAAAGTAAATTTTAAAATTTACAGCTTTCAGGAGTGATGAGGCCCTGCAAACATATATAAATATGCATAGTACTGTTCCAAGTTGGATGTCTGTCACTCAAATAATTGTCATGCCATGGGCTACCCCCATAGAGTCAGAAGGAAAAATAGAAATAGTTAGAAGAGTTTACAGGATGATGTCCTCATGAGTGACAGATGTTAGTGTTCTAGCAACATTACTGCTTCTGATAGCCTTTACTTTTATCTTCAAAGTGCTGCAAATTCACCTCCATACCTCAAAAAAAAACCAACAAAAAGTAAAAAGAAAGGAAAGAACAAAGAAATATTACAAATTGGTCCTTCCCCTCCCCCAAATAAAAGCATTTTTTTCAATAAAAGGTAATTTGGGCAGCTGGTGAACTGTGGAGCTCACCAATCTCTGAGTTCTCAAACACACACAAGCTGTGTCTTCATGGTTCAAGGAAGAACCGACATTATGCCCGAGAGGATTATCAATCACCAGCTGCACAATATCATCTGTTGGGAATTGGGGCCCTGATTAATAACAGTGATTTGAGCACGGGCCTTGAAAATGGTGATCTTTATTGACTAACTGGACTGGTGACTTTCTCTTTTCATGTTGTTTGCACTCAATTTGTGCTGCTTTCAGTTACTGATACTGTATATTACTATTTCTGTTCTGATTGTTTCCCACATTATATGAAGTCAATAGTGAAGTGTCAGGTGAAGCAGGTAAATTTTTTATCAATTGTGTGTGAGACTTGTTGCCCTGCTTTTGATTTTCTTTCTTATTCATCAGTGACTGTACCTCACCTCTGTTTTCTTCTCCTGTCATTGTGGGGATATCTAGAAAACAAGGGGAATATCTAACCCCACTGCTTAAAACAGTCTTTGAAGTTGTTCATCTTTTCAGAATTCCATATTTTTCCTAAAGAATTGAATCAATATTGAATCAATATTTCAGAGGTGGCTTGCTTTTAAAAAAGAATGGTTTCAGAAAGCTTGCTTTCCATATTAATGATTTTAAACCTGACTCCAATTAAATTGAACTTTGAATATTTTTCAAGTGATAAGGTCAACTTATTGCTGAAGAAAGGGACTTTGGTTCTCTACCCCTCAATCACCCACTACATTTTAGGAGCTCTATGAAAAGGAATAGGTCCAACTTCACCTGGTTTAGGGTTTTATTGTTCTTAACTTCGTAATTTCTGTTTTTGCAACAGAGAAGTTGGTTCTTTCAAAAGTTCAGATCCATTCTCAGGAGGCTAAAGGGAGGATGTCTTTCTTGGAAGAACATTTTCTTCAGCAGCAAGAAAATGTTTACACCAGATAAACAGCAAAATGAAATGCAGACCAGGATGCTACACGAGGAGGAACATTCTGCAGACTGAAATTTTTAAAGACACATTCTTAGGAGTGGTACTTAAAAGAAAGAGGGTGAGACCTAGAAGCAGAAGTGCTAAGAAGCCTCAATAAGGGACATTTACACAAAAATATAATTTGCTGGAAGCTATTCTTAGATGTGCAGTATTATGAGCAAAGACTTCATGGGCAAACTTCATTGTGAACCTGTGGCATCAGTGATTTGGGATATAATTAGAGTCCCACTGAAGACAGCAGGAGATTTCTCTTGCATTCAACAGGCTTTCCTTTGCACCCTTGTGGGATGGAAAATTCAGAGTGTAATGTGTAGCCTAAGGGATGCAGTCAGGGGAGAAAAAAACACTACATGCAACAAATCAACCCACAACCAGGCCAGCTGCCACAGAAGGAAAAAAAAGATGCAGCCAGAGTGACAGCAGGCAAAATATCAGCCATCTATGGAGAAACAAGCAGGTGGGCAACATCCAGGCAGAGCTGCTGCCAACAGCTGCCCCAGGAGCAGCAGCCAACAGCACAGACCTCCAGCAGCAGAGCAGCAGAGCCATGGATTAATGAACAAACTCATGCACTTTTAATGCAAGCAGCCACACACTCCTAACCTGACAAATCAAGGGAGTCAGGAACTAATCTGGCCAGACAAAGGCCGAGGATTAGGGGATGGATCCTGCTCCATCTCCCTCACTCAAGGCCCATTTGAAGTCCATAGCAGAGTGGCTGAACAAAGCCATCCCTTCCACCCCTTTGGGAAGTGCTGTTGGTTGTGCTGGCACTGCACAGAGGTTCCCAACCCACTTGGGTGCCCACTTTGAACTCAAGGCAGCTGCTTGTATCTGCTGCTCGAGGGAAAAACAGAGTGTCTGCTGTGACCTGGGTGAGGGTGCCTGGAGGCTGCTGTAGCAGGAGCTTGCACAGCTTCCTCACTCTCTAGTTTATGCTGGGATGTCTCTCCCTTCCTGCCACTCCTTCAGGAAGCCCTGACCTCCCTGCTGGGCTCTCATCTCCTGCCAGTCCCACACCACCACCACCTGCTGGCACCAGGACTGGATTTGGAGAGGAATACAAAGCAGAAGGAGCTGTGTTTGGTGCACTAAAAGAAATCCACTGCTCTGTTGCACTAAAAGAAATTCAGTGCTCTATGGACAATACCAGCAACATGAAGAAATACTGGTGGGTACAATTCCAGGTAGCCACAGGCCTGGCTCACAGTGACAGGCTTAAATGGGACTGAAGCAACAGCCCACCTGGATGTTCAGAGCTTTACTGGAGCACACATGGGCAGCTTTCATTTCCATTGTTATTTACACCACGTGGGGAGCTACCATTGCCCACCTTTCTGTGCAGCTCTAATTTATTTAAGATATGCAGGAGGAAATAATCAGCTTGGCAATTCTAATATGCAGTTCCCCACAGCCCATATGATTCATTTTTTTTCTAACTGGTTGGTGTTGCCCTCCTGCTGTATGAGCCTTATACTGCCCTCCTGCTGCTCTGTCCACCTGCTTCAAATTTCTTTCCAAAATGCAACACCACTGTAGGATCTTCTCCCTGAAGGGGGACAAGTCAATAGGTTTGCTCTACTTGATGTGCTCATAGATTCCTTCTGCACTAGGATTTGACTATTGACTATGAATTTTTTCATCCTCTATTTCTAAGAAAATAAAAATTCTCTAGCCAAAAGAAAGATACCTTAATGCAAGATACTTCAGTCCAAAGCCCAAAATGGGCACATAGGAACATGAGTCACGTGCTACTACAAGTGATGTTGTAGTACTTTCTTTTCAAAACAAGAAGCAAGGGAAAAATGTATAATGTAATGTTTTGAAGTAGATCCCCAAGTAGACTAACATTCAGAGTGCATAAAGTTACTTTCCTTTCTCCCCTTCTGGAGAAGACCTGTAAATTTAACAGAGACTGATAAAATATTTAAACCATCCCATAGAATATAACAGAGAATAATATCCCTGCTAGAGAATTCCACTGAATGGCTTAAGTAATTTGCAGACAGAAATTACATCTTTATTAAACCTTACACAGGAATTTCTATATTGGTTTCAGTGTTGTTAAATTGTGTGCCACTCTTCAATATGAAGCTGTAACAGCTCCAACTGTGCAGATATCCTTTCACATATTACAGAAGTAAATTTGTTGCTGCATTCTCTTTTTTTCCTTCTCACCTAAATTATTACATAGCATTTTGCAAACACTTATGGATTTGCTGAGAAAACAATTCCTCACTGTGTCAAAATGACCATCCTGTACGTGTCTGCATCTCCACAGATGATGGAGGGAAAGTTTCTTATTTTCAAATGTATTTGAATAAGCTCTTACTGGAAAATTAAGGATTTCTGGAGAGAATTTGGCAGAACAGATGTATGCTTTCCCCAAATGAGAAACATGCATCTGTTTCCTAGAAATCTAAACAACAACAGCAAAGCAGTCACACAAACAAGTTATGTGGTTTGGTTTTTGTTTTTTTGTTTTGTTTTTTTTTTTTTTTCCCTACAGATGGTTCTTATTTTTATACAAATGGGGAAAAAAGCCACAGTGGAAGTTATTAAATGAAGCAATGAAGTATATTCTTATCAATGAAATTTAAATGGTCTCCAGGATGAAATTTTGTTTCACACAAATCTGCCCAATTGTACCTGAAAACCATACAAAAGCCTTCCTTATTCAAATGCTGCCTCTCAGCCTCCCTGCTTCCATTTAGTCACAGTCTGATCTCCCTATCAATTCCTTTTTTCCATTTCTGTTACCTGTAGATCATTTTGCCTTGCTCCTACGATGTGGATTTAGAGTTTGCAGTCAGGAACTGATATGATCCAGAGCAAACCCTTTTGATTAGATATTCCTGTTCCATGCTCAGAGCTGACAGGAAGGATATGCTTTTTAATGTCATGAACAGCATTTCCCCCCCCATCCCCTTAATCATGCTTTGCAGCCACTAAAGAAAGAATTGGTAGAAAAGAGCTACCCAGCCTATCAAAAATCCCCCATCCAGAACAGCAAAATATCTTAATGTAATTAAGTATTAGGATTAATTTCCTAATCCTTATATTTTTCAATTGTCCATTTGAGAGATGGGTCTCTAATTAAATTTCACTCTGGTCACTGTAATGAAAACAATATCATGTAGAAGAGTCCAGCCTGTGTGGACAGCAGTGATAAGGCTGGGTAATTGCAGGATTAATGACTGGTCTTTTATTGTGTCTGAGAGCAATGTAACAGTATATAGACTTTCTGAGTAACTTGAAAACACAGCCACATTGTACAATATTGCTACCCTGATCACTTTTTCCTTTCACATTTTTTTTTTAAAGCATGGGAACAATTGGACTACAAAGGTATGATTGTTCCTGGGTCATATTCTCCTCTAGGGTTTCCAAAAAGCAAGCAATGCTGCTCAGGCAGCTCCAGTAGCTCTGTGACAAAGTAGAACAAGTTTCAATAACTGCTGTTCTTCCTCTTCATTTACAGTGCAGGCCACAGGGTAACTGTTTAATGTGCTAGCCAGTTCTCTGAACCTCTTGTACCTTTGCTGAAACATGAAGCATTTTCCTAAGACTTTGAGTTTCTTGAATGAGGGCGGGATTTCAAAGTTAAATAAAAAAATTACAATCCAGGGACAAATGCTCCACTGAATAATCTACCTCTGGAGACAGAGCCTCTGCACAGCAGCATCCTTCCTTTTTGGCTGGGACACTTCACCCTCAATTAGGGAAAGGAACCTTTTAATACAGGTGCTCCCCTTTATGGCCAGATAGGGATGCTGAGAACGTGGCAGGGACTAGGAGCCAGGTAACCAGCACACTCAGTTCAGCTGCCATGGATCTTAATTAATGTGCAGAACAGGATGTAGGCTTGGACAGGTTATCCATGCTGTCTGGATGTAACAGGAATGCAAGTGAAACTTGAACCTAATCTAATAGTTATGTAAGCTGCATGAAAGGAGCTGGTAAAAATCCCTACGTAAAACAAGCTCGTGTTAAACAGGCAGCTCATGGAAGAGAGTGCAGGAGCTGCTCAGGCTGCTGTGGTGTCCCCTTGCCCCTCTCTGGGGCCTGCAGGGAATTCAGCACTGACTGCAGAACATCCTGCCTCTGCTCCCTACCCCTTCTCCTCCTGGGCACCCTTCCCACAAAAGATTTGTTTTCACACCTTCTGCAGAAAGCAGAACTTTCATCCCCACCTTCCTCAGGAAATCAAAGCTCTTTTCTCTCACCTGCACAGGCTCTTCAGTGGTTATGCCACACATGTTGCCCAAAACAAAAATTTTCATCATAATATATGTTTAAGTGCACTTTTTTCCAATCCCCATGGAAGTCTTCTGGATGGGATAATCTTAGGATCTCACCTAAACAGCCTGATTGAAAAATACAACAAACCAAACCAACAAAAACTACCCAAGTAGTGTTATTTTGGCAGGGCAGACTCAATTTGCATCAATGTAATACATTCATGAATCCCCAGGAATTCTAAAAAAAACCCCCATGCTCCATAGAACTATAATACACTTAAAAATCCTGGTTTGGTTTTCTTTTGTATCGTGGTGAACTCATTCACCCTTTCACATCATTATTAATCTTCTCATCTCCCTGTGCAGCCATTCCCTGCATTAGGAGACTTTATATATCCTTCTCACAGACCTTTAAGGTCGGTCAGAGAAGTTAACATCATTGCTTTTCATTTAACCTTCAAGCTGTATTTATACTCTTATTTCTTTTTAACAGTACTTTAGTGTACAACATGAACATACACCTACCTCTGACCAGATCCAGAAATTCTGCCTCCCATTCAGTTTCTTGAGCTTAACTACAACAAAAACTTACATGTCTCCAGGACATGATTTCTTTTTACATTTTTGATTGGCAACTGAATATTTCAAAAATATCGGCCAACATAAAAGCCTCTGGGCCCTTACACACCCTAGAATTTTAGATATGGAGAAGCATAACCTCTTCTTCCATATGCATGTAGTCTAAACTAAGTTCAAACAGACTGATATCTTTGAAGGTGGATGTTTGCTAAATCCTGAACAGAATTAATTTCAGCATTCAGAGACTCAAACTGAGCACTAGCATTATGCCTCTTCAATGAGGCTTTTTCTATTTGTTTAATAAAAGCAAACCTCTTAGATATAAAACACTGAAAGACATGCCAGGGGGAATGTTTTGAGGCAATGTTTTTCCATTTTACAAATTTTATGTTTTCACAGGGAAAAAAAAAACACATCTGAATTTTAGTAAACTGTTCATCTTGTTCAAAACAGAAAATCAAAAATGCCAGCTTTGCTTATTTTTCCTTATTTCTTTGAAAGTTCTAAGGCATTGTTGCTCTTCTGAATGAAAATAGAGAGATGCTGGAAGACCACTGATGGTGACATCCAATTTGAAAGTAATTTAAGATTGAAGCATTTTAATTGTTGAGTATATTCCTGGTCAGCAAGTATAAGAGAAAAGTGTGTTTGTGTGCTGGTGTGCAAGCCCATACAGACAACTCCTAAGGGGAAAGAGGAGTCTCTCCTGTTCTCAAGGAACACAAAATGCAAAGGCTTTAGTGAGAGATATTCCTTGGAACACGCTGCTTATCCTGAAAACTCCTGAAAAAATGTAGTGGTATTTCTCAGCTGGAGTTTGTGCATCTCCAGCCCTCAGAACAGCACAGCTGGATAAGCTCATCACCATGCCATGGGAATAACAGCAAAGGACTCTTCTGTTGGAGCATGGAAATTGTTACTTTGTGAGAACACTGAGAGTTTAACTCATTTCTACTGATAATCTCTGTCCTGACATCATGCACTGTTGTTCCACCCCACACCCACCTGCAGCGAAACAGAAAAGAATCAGAGAAGACATGCAAGCACCAAGGCCTGAAACTGTCTCCTAGTTATGGGAGATTTTGCCATGCTTATTAATCTTTAAACCCTTAAACAATCTTTTTATTTTTCCCTTTAAATACTCCAAAGTCAGCCAAGCAGCAAGGAGACAAACCTCACCTAAAATCCTTTTGTAATCCAAACACAAGCACGCACGTGCTGCAGCATTTTTGTGGTTTTGGGGTTTTTTAAGCTGAAGCTCACAAATACCATATATGATGTGTGTGGATTATAAAAAGTACTGGAGCATCTCAGCTTCTCTAGGCAGTGAGAGAAGCACCTTTTCTGCACTCCTGTGAGAGTGACATGATGATAGCTTGCTTACGTTTCCTCCCCCAGTGATCCAGCTGTGAGATTCATAAAGCAACCATTGAACCTCTCGCCTCTTTTTCTTTGGGAGTGTCACAATGTGCAGCTTCCTTTGTGTTGCCCATATGCCAGCAGTCTTTTTAAGAGCCACCCTTGCTCTGCTGCTGATCATCTCTGCAATAGGCAGGAAGGTGATTTCAGGAGAACTGCTCTGATTTCCACTGCCTTCAGTGAGAGACGAAACAGGTTCTCTCCCCTCCCTGTAAGAAGTACTTGGCAGAAGCAACAGGAAAGTTCTTAAACTCCTATCAATAGTTCTTGGGACTAATACCAGTGCTCATCACTTTCTCCCAAACAAAAATTGACAGTGTGAAACAGCCTAATATTTTGCTACAAAGTTATTTGGTAGATGAGGAAATGTTAAACAGTGAGTACAGTGTCTCAGTATCAGAATTACATAGTTCACTTTGGCTGCTGCACGATTTTTTCTTTGTCCTGTGTTCAGCATCATGCACAATAGAGGACATGAGTGCCCCAGATCCTTATTTTCTTTCCATAACCACTATTCAGAGTGGGAGCTGTGCATATGTCCTGGACAAGGCTTTGAATAGTTTCACTTGTTGCCAATATTTTCTCAAGCTATTTCATGGACACTAATTCATATGCCAGTGCCTAAGCAGTCCTGGCTCATCCTGCTGCAAGGAAGTCTGTCTCCAAATTACCAGATTAACTGAATACCCCTGTTCTTCCTGTTCAGCATCATTACAAAATAACATGGAATATTGTTCCTAAGTGATCCTGGATCCTTGTTCCTCTCTCAGCTCTTGCACAGAAGAAGCAAAATACTTATGCAGTTGTTAAGTCCTTTTGTGCCCAAAGGGGAAGGAGTAGGATTCCAGGATACATTAATACTTCCACAAGGAAAATGCATTACATACTTGGACTCACTTTGTTAGCCTCAGTCCAAAGGAGGAGCCCTTAACAAGCAACAGTTAGTGGTGCTAAGTAGGTGAACAAAGTAAAAACAACTGACTGCTACACTGGAGTCAGATGGATCTATGCACATCCACCACAATGACTGCAGCAAACAGTTCACTCCAGACAAAGGCCACATATCCAGATCTGCAAGGTCCTTTTGCAGCTGGCAGGAAGCATCACAACCCAAAGAAATAAACACCAGGGGAAAGAAGAAAAGCTCAGTCACAAGCATTCCCAGGTATTCAGAGGTTAGTAGGAATTTACAGGGCAGGACAGCAAGTGTGAGCACCCTGTGTGACAAAGGCATCTGGGAGAAGGGGCAGGGTAGAGAGCAGGGGTGCCCTGTCACTGTTGGGAGGGCAGGATGGAGGAAGGGGAAGACTGGGGCCAAAAGGACAAGCAGCAATCTGTGTCCTGTGACCAGATCAGTTAACAGTTCAGAAGCCAAGTACTCTTCACTCTGTACCCCCCTTCTTGGAGGTGCGTGAAGCTACAGCCCAGATCAAAGAAGTGAATGCATTGCAGAAGTGAGTTTTGAAATGTGGAGGGCCCAGAGAGAATTAATAATAAATAAAGTACACCTCAGAGGAAAAACCTGGAGTTTCTCCCCTGAGTTCCATGCAGCTGCCTGCAGCCAGTAGGAGTAGTCTGTTTATAGCTGTGAGCAGAAAGCAGCCCCGTGTGCCCAGGCATTATCAGTCTTTTATTCAAGAACACAATCTCTGCTTGATAATGCATCCACTGTTTTGTCCTTAGTTGTCAGTACACCTCCCAAAACAAGTTGTCCCCCTGTGGTTTTATAATCATGGGAATATTCTCCATGGCCCTATTAGACAGGCTTTATTCTGGCTCCAGGCATCTCTGGAAAATAGCCTATTGAATCGCATCGGAAACCAGGGCAGAGTTGACTTCCTGGTGCACTCCAAACAATCCAAAGGCTCTCCTTGGAAAGCACAGCCTGTGCTCTGCTGTTTGTGCAGTGCCACACTGCCCTGCAGCTGGGGTAATCGGCTCCATCTCAGCAGCTCCACCCCCGGCACAACGGGGGAGAAAATACTGATCTATTGTTCCAGGAGTTTATGGAAGAACTTTTTTTATTTTTTAGCCACATCTTGTAAGAGATAGCAGTGACCTGGTTGCTGAAATGCTTCCTTAGTTCTCTGTTTACCTCCTGTTAGCTAGAACACCAAACACTGCTGTAATTACCTGGCAAGCAAAAGTGAAAAAAATGTCTATATGGGACAGTATTTTACTACTGAGAAGCATCTCCTTGATGTCATATACAAAACAAACAAACAAAACCACAAAGCAAAAAACAAGAACCTCAACAAAATCCCTTTTCCTGTTATCATATGAAGAAAAAACATTTTCAACTATGAGGCAGTGCCAAATGGTTCAGCAGATTTCAGAGACTTGGAGACGCTGACAGACTGCAGCTCCTGCTGTTTACCAGAGGGATTTAAGAGGTTCTTTCTCTTAAAATAGCCTTATTTTTCTCTTCCTGAGGGTCAAAACTTGCCACTTTCACGCTGTTTTCAGCGGACTTTTTAACTGTGCCATACTCTGCCATGTCAAGGGACTCTGAAAAGGCTCTTGAGATTCTTCTGTCTGAAGATAAATGGGAAGGATTGGTTGCATTCCTGCATACATTGCCACCTGAAACGCTAAAAGGCAGGGGAAGAACCCTTCACAAGGAGTATTTTGCTGCATAAAAAACCCTTCAGCATATTCTAATGGCAATGTATCAAACTGGATTACATGAGTCATATTTACCTTATGTCATGTGGCACTGTGACATATGGCAGAGTGCCTAAAAAATCATTATGCCTCAAGAGCTTATAACCTAAAGGGAATTTAAAGGTATATTAGTCAGCCATGCCCACCCCCACCCTGTTATTATCCACAACAGCAGGGGACTCACTGTGAGGAACCAGAGCTTAGAGATTCTTTCCATCTGCACAGGAAACACCGATTAATTGGAACAGTGACAAACAAAAAAAAGTGTCTTTACCAGGTAAACAGCATTCAGCAGTGGGATTTTACTTAATGAATAGTACACAGCTAAGGGCTTCGATCTGCAGAGGTGAGAGGTGGAGAAAGCTGATTAGGCAGCTCATATCCAATTGCTTTCTCATCTGCTGGAAGCTTGATATTATTAACAGTCTCCTCCCTCAGTAGTCACCACAAATGCCAAATTTTGTGTCATGCAGAGAGAGACTTCTCCAAATTAAGAGAGAAGCATGATAGGAACAGAGATCCTCACTCCATCTGGTTTCTCCATAAATATTCTCTTTCCTCACACTGGACACCTGCCTCCTCCCATCCCTCATCAGTTCCTGCTGTCCTGCCCCAGCAAGTTTCTCACTCAGCCCCACTCCCAACATCTGGATATCCCCTGGGTCTGGTACATCTGGCAGGAAAGCAGCAAGGCCCCGACTGTCGTGGCACGAAGCAGGCACTGGGTCTTTGCACACAGTGCACTCTGGGGCACAGTTCCACTACAAAGCATATGGATTTAAATTGTTTACCTATCTAAGCCTCCATTTATGATCTCTGCAAATTCCTTTAAAATGAAACAACCTTTTATTTGTACCATCTTTGTTTAAGAAAGAGGGGAAGATTGTCAAGGTCACAAAATGCTTCTGGCACCAACTGGTCCTATTGAAAGCCAAAGGGATTTGGGCCTATAAGTCTCGCTTTATGCCTTTGAAAAATCTCTTCCATAATCTCATCAAGACTAAAAAACTACAGAATAAACCCTGAATTCAAATACTGTCATCAATAAAAAAAAAAAAAGGGTTTATGGGATATGTGATGGCAGAAGGCTCGATTTGACAGCAGCCCCAGCAGATCCTCACTGGCCTGTTTGACCTCATAATGATGTTTAAAACTGAAAAAAAATATTTCTGACTATAGGCTTGAAAAAGAAAAAAAGGGATGAAAGAGACCTGAGGGAGGAAGGCTGCCTCAGAGGACACTGGTGGGATTCAGAGAGAAAAATCCATCATTAGGATTTACTCTGTGCTTTAAGGAAACCAGGCCACTTCATGTTGTCCCAGAGGGTGATGCAGCAAGATACAGGTGTCAGAGGCAAACCACTGCCTGAGGGCAGGAAAACAAGCAAGAGGCTCCTTGGCAAACACACCTTAACTTTAAGGGTTAAGAGAATATCAAAATAAAAAGCTTATTCAGAAAAAAAACATCTAAAGGCAGCTGAGGAGAGCAGACGTATGACCATTTATGAGGAAGGGGACAAGTCCATTACTGAATAAATCTAGACCAGCTTCCCAGGAATTTCATTCAAATTAAAGAAAAATAAAATTTTCATCAAGGAATTGATGGAATCATATTTAAAAAAACAAACCCAAAAAAGATCTGAACACAAAACGACCTTATCTTTATTTTTCAAAACTGAAATTTTCATTCTTCCTACAAGACAACAGTATGTGTGGGTGACTAATAACAGTCCAGCCATCTGGACTTGTCTCAGACAAACTCATGTTAATTCAAACTAGGCAGGGAAAAAAGAAATATATCTATGTTGCCTGGCTCAGAGCATTTGTGAAAGTGTTATGGCTTGCAGAACTGTCATGCACCGTCAGCAACCAGCAAACTTCAGAGCACCTTTAATGTTACACCACAGTGCTGTTGCAGTTGACAATTAAAATAGTTAATGTGCAAGTTGGCCTTTCAGTGTTACACTCATCAAAATAATGGATTGCTTTTGTGTGATGACCCCAGAGCTGTGTCAGTCAGTGCTCACTGGACAGAAAGGGGTTTTTTAATAGTGCCCAGCTGTAGCTGTGTGTTTCTGTGGTGGTAATGAGGAAGGATGGGACTTAAACCAAGCTCACTGAGGACTCAAGAGTACTGGGGATCCAGGCAGATATTATCTCAGTAAGTGTGGCTCCCACAGTATCACATTCGACCTCGTGGGCTTCCAAAGCCAGAGGCAGCATGATGGATTCAGTCCTCTAGCATTTCCTCATTGCTCCCACGGGCACATAGTGTTTCCAAGCCCTCTTGCTGGTAATATTTCTTGGCTGTTTAGAAAAGCAGTCCTCCCCTGTGCCTACCTTTGTGTGGATTTATGGGGCATAAGGAGTCGTAGGGCTGAACTGCTTGGCCAGTTGTTCAAGGGCAAGTGGGAATTTGTGCTTTTTTTCCCCCCCCCTTACCTGTGCTCTGTGCTGCACATTTGTTTGCTACACTAACAAATTCAGTGCATTCTGCTTGCCAAAAAAGATTAGTACCTAGGAGTTGAAACCAGGGCAGATTGCATTACAAGTAATTTTCCCCTTCCCCCATTCTCCCTCTGCCTTCAGCTTTTTTTTTTTTAATTATTCAGATTAGAAATGAAATGCAGTTGTTACATTATGATAATATCAAACTCATTAATGTTAGTCAGAAAAAATTACGTGGGGTAGCCTGCCAAAAGCTAAGCCTTCACTTTTGCATTCATTCAGTAAAGTTCATTGAAATGGGAATTCATCCCTTTACTCTGGATTAGAATGAAAGTCCTGGTGTATTCAAAGAGCTGTACAAGGGGTGCTGGCTCAGAATATACTTGTAGAAAAGTAGTATTCAACATTAGTGCTTTATTACAATTTTAGTTCTGTGACCTTATACAGAAAATGCCTCGTTGAAGCTCAGAGAAGACCTAACCCAGCAGCTTTGTCATGTGTATCCATGTGCAGGCAGGTGTGCTCCAGCTGACAGTGTCTGGCACTACAGACACTAAACTTGTGAAGAAACACGTTGAAATTTGTTACTCCCATTAAGCACAGCTGCACTTACATGTACAAAAGCATAGACTGGTTCTTCATTTCCAGTTCCCTCTCCAAGACAATCCCATGGTTTCCCTTGCCTGCACCCAGAATTTTGTCTGAAAATAAGGGTCATCCCATTATAAATCAGAGCAAAGGAGCCTTTCTTAGACAGAAACACAATAACCTTCTAAAGGCACTTTTTTTCGTACAAGTTTCTATTTCTAGAGTTAAGGACTAATTTTTACAGACCTAAAACAACGAGGCAGGATGTAGCTCCCAATTCCAGCATTTAATTACAGGGATAAACATTTCCATAAATTATTAATTCTTTTCTGGGAACAATTTCTGACCCCGTGGACGACAACACCATCGTTCCAGTTATTTCATTATATCAGTCTATATTATTGCCACATATTATTCCCCTTCCAAAAAGTTTATATAAAATTTATAACGTGATGAAAAGATCTCCCCCCCCCTAATTTTTGTATGTAAATGTAAAATCTTGTCCGTTTCCTCATGGTATTTGTTCTGTTTAATTGCATTTTAGATGAATATAAAGTAAGCACCCCAAAGACATTCTTGTGCTTCTGCCAGGGCTCTGCAGATTCTGCTGGCACGTGTTGAGAAGCTGCTGCATCTCAGATATGAGCTGATCTTCACAGATAGCCTGTGCTGAGGGTGGGAGCAGAGCAGGCCTGCAGAGGGGCTTTGGGGATCTTGTCTCCCCTCCTCGTTTCTGATCCGTTTCCAGTGGTAGAAAATGTAAAGCCCAGCAACGACTTGGGGGAAAAGGGGCTTTTTCTACAACCACTGGTTCTTCCTTCAGCCAAAACAACTTCAAAACACACTGAAGACAGAGTTAGAGAGGGCTGGTTTGCTAAAGCGACTGTAGGCTCCAAGAGGCAGTAATAAAGAGAGCACTGGCAGCCATTCAGCTGAAATAAACCTCAGAAAGAGATGGAAGAGAGGAGAATACCAGTTGAATTGATTTTCAGAGGTGCCGTGTTTGCAGCAGTGCTACAAGCCCTCATCTCTGAGAAACCACCTGTGTTTATCCCCCCAGTATTTGGCCAGGCTGTCTGTGGGTGAGCAGTGAGCACCAGCCCTTCCTGAAGTCTGGCTGCAATGAGGGCAGTGAATCCTAAATCCTCTTCCCTTTAACGATCAATAGGAAAATCCCTACATTTGCCATTTGTAGGAGCTTTACATGACATAATTTCAGGAAAAAAGGGCAATGGCCCTCACTGAGATATTTACAGAATCTTGAAGAAACTCCTAGTCTATACACTAATTTATAAGGATTATAGGCCACAGGGAAGGAGGGGAGTTAAACAAAATAAATCATATAAGCCCCCCACACCTGTCAAAACCCCAAGAAGTTCTCTGAAATTTTGTAGGAAGACTAAACACTCTAATAATTGCTGGTAAGAAGAAAGCTCCACACTTTTGAAGCTCGTTTTCTATCTGAAATGTATCTAGTACTATTTAAATAAAAGACAAATCATTTTTAGGAAAAGAGAAGAATAAGAAAAGTATTGAGGAGAACTAGAAAAGTATCAAGCGGGTTTTCCAGTGGCTTTTTATCCTGAAAGGGACATTTCTAGTTATACTCAAGAAATTAATTTGATCTATAGAACCTTTAAAACTAATTTGAATTCTTCAGAACTTGCAATATATTCGGTTATTTAAAGTACTAATGCCTTCTCACTTTTATCAACATTTGATATGGTTATCAGCTTCTTTTTTTCAAACTTCCTGGTGGGTTTTTTTTTGAGCAGTGAAAAAGGTTTCAGGCTGGATGTAGCAGCCAGGTTAGAGGTAGAGGGATAAAGGGGGTATTCTGTAATGTACATTCTGTAGGGCAGAGAGTCTGCATACAACAGCATCAGGGCACACCACAATCTTATCCTCTCCAGAGTAACAACCCTCTAAAGTTTGATCCAGTCAGTCACAGTTAAAAGGGTTAGAAAATGTCAAGTATCCTCATTTATGTTAAAATACTCTCCCCCAACACATTGCACCGAGAAAAACCAAAGGGAGCAAAAACTCCCATCACTGAACCTGACTCCACCAAGCAAAGGCAATGCCAATATTTATCCACTGCATTATCTGGCAAGAAGGGGATCTTGACTCATGCTGCCCAAAGACAAATATTAATCAAGATCTGAATTTCAGGCTCGTGGGAAGTTTCTGACTTTTCTCCCTGAATCAGGATGAAAAAGTTGCTTTTTCTTCAAGCATACTTACGTTTAGAATGGAAAACAGAAATTCAGAAGTAATGTTGTTTTTTTCTCTTCAAAAACCCAAAATGTGATATTCCAGCATCAAAATGTTAAGATTCAGCAAGGCTAAGCAAAAATGGGGTTGTTGCAGTGCAAATCTGTGTCACTGAAGTGCTATGCACATCATTAACAACAACAGTTTTATTATTCCATTTTCTTTTTAAAAGATGATACACCAAAACACAATATACAAAAATGGGAACATTAAAGTGTTGCAATTTAACTTATGCAAGATGTTGTGGTGGCTCAAACTGACAGCTGTGTCAACCTAAAAAAACTCAGATGTTTCTGTTTTTTTTTTGTTGGGTTCCCCCCCCCTCATTTTTGACCAGTTGGAATAATTAGTTTTAAACAGCATATCAATTTTTCTACTGATAAACACAGATTTCTGCAGACCCCCAGTTTTCTCAGACAAATGCAGTTTCCCTGAATTACAGGGGAAAACAATTTCAGTTAAATGAATCCCTGACCTCTTCTTTGTGTTCACTGCACTTCAGTCCCAGTTCTCCTCTCTGTGTCTGACTTTCTTTGCCTTGGCATCCTCACACAAAAATTCAGTATTTCAGTGCCAATTCTGCACAAAACGGAGGCAAAACTGTCAGGTGGTACCTGGACTAGTTCCACATACTGGATTTACACTTGAGATGCTGCTTCTTTCTCCTGGGATCACCCCCATATTTCTTTAAATTGGATGTCATTTTGCAGCTCTTTCCTGGGGAAGGATTTTCAGTCTGCTCCCTGTACAGGGGCTCAGCAGCAATTCCAGGTGTGCACAGGCTCTGAAGGCTGAGCCCTGCTGCACGACCCACAGGCTGCCTGGAATATACTGCCCTTAATAGCAGATTCATTTTCTAGAGGGGTTTGAGCTGGACAACAGCATCACAGGAGGTTTGATGTGATACATCAAGCATATCTATTTCAACAATGAATATTTTTTTTCAACAATGATATTTTTTCTTACTGCCTTGCTACAGGCACCAGAATCCCACCCTCATGGGAGCTTGGTTGACATGCAGAGGTAAATGGCAGATTTCTAATGTTAAATGGACACATTTTCATCAGTCTGGTTTCATAATGAAAGGGCCTGCACAGGGGTTGATTTTAAATATCTAGGAGTGGACTGAATGGTGTCCATCCCCTGAATCTGACATCCCCAAAACTTGTGAGCTAATTATCAGCTATGGCTTAGGAGGGTGCCTGATACTGTTTCCAGAGCTGATGCCATAGTTTTTGATTGCTCAAGAGAGAAGCAAACACGAGGCAGCCAGACAAAATATTTGCTGAATGAAGGACAGAAGTGCTGAGAAAGAATTGCATTTTCTAGCTCAGGACAAGCTTAGCATGTGTAAAAGGAAACAATGAAAATTAAATAAGCTTTTTAATTTTGTTCCTCTCTTTGCTGCCATGACTGGGTCCCTCTCTCCTCTTTTGGGTCCCTACTTTCCATATTTAGGGACACGACCTTTGCTGCCTTCCAGACAGGTTTTTTGGCTCCAGAGCTACCAGCTCACTGTCTATTTACAAATATTTCACTCTTGACTTTCCTTTAAACCATTTTATTTCACAGATACACACTATTTTGTTTGGTTGGGTTTATTTTTCCCTTTTTTTTCCCCTCCTTTTCTTCCTGACAGTTGTAAAACATGAATATGTCTAAAAGCAAAAAACTTAGAAAAAGAAGTGACTAGGAGAAAAAGCTCAGTAGATAAACTGGATGAGAGGGGGCTGATTTTTTTGCAGGGACTGTAAACCTGTAAACGTTGCCCATACAAAGGATCTAAAATAATATTTATAAACATCTTGAAAGTCTACAAATAAGAGAGTTCTTCTCTGACAGAGATAACTTAGTAAAATTGGTAAATGGTATCTCCCTATGAAGCACTGTCATCTGTGTCTGAACTGTTTACCTAGAGACCATTACAGTCAAAGGACAGGAATTTGCAGTTCAACAACTGTCTTATGATCTAACATGACCTAATCATAATTTTATGGTGTTTAGCAGCACATCAAGACAGGTATAAAAGTGTTCAGTGTGAATGTTATCAGACCAAATGGCAAATCATAACATGTGCACATAGCAAGTACTTTATGCATCTGGGTGTCAAGGAAGCAAATGTTTATGCTTCTGTGAAGACTGAAGACAACATTTTAAATTCCTCCTGTTTATTCAAAAGTTTTCTTGCCTTCTGAGCAGACAGGACCTCACACAGCTTTAAAAAGACAATTAATTTGAGAAAATGTAGTTTCCTCTTCAACAGCACCCAGACTTTTCCTCAGGGACATCAGACAGTTCTCACATAGAGTCCCAGTCCTCCAGGAAGCATTTCCCTGCAGTTGCTACTAATTTGAAAGATTTTGCCCTGGAGCTTGATTTGGGACTGGTACTTATCCTCCAGGTTGACTTTGCTGTGCTTTACACTGCTTCCAGTAACAGCCCTGAGGTTCTTGGTTCTGGTCTCACTGCTGCTGCTGCACATCTTCACAGGACCTGGCATCTTGAACACATCATACCCCTGGAGCACCTGCCACCTTTACTCCAGCTAAATAGAACCATTGCCTAGAAAATGGTCATGACAAACTGCCAAGTGATTTACACTGAGTAGCTAAAGCCTCTTCCATCCTACATTAGAGCTGGGAGGAAGCCCCTAAGAAATCCAGGTTGTCTCTGCTTCCTTGCAGTGCACCCCATAGCCCAAGGGGAGACTGATCTCTTTGGCAGGTTGTTTTTACTGGTAGGATTTAAGTTTTGTCTCTCCAGCCTGCTCAGGGGCTGGTGAGACTTACCTGGCTCACTGCTCCCTGGTCTCAGAGATTTCCAGTTGCCCCCACTTCTGGGAGACAATGAAGAGGTGCTTCAGGTTCCCTGTGCTCTTTGGTCTCAGTAAGGGTCCCCAGGCATCCTGGCCTTGCAGATCAGCACATCTGCTTGTATGAGCCTGACACTTGAGCTCTCCTAAAGCAGCTGGGCCCTGCAAGTGCAGCCTGCTGCCTCACTGGGGGGGAGCATCTGCTCTGTCTGAATGTGTCCTGCACACAATTGCCTTCAGCAACACCTTCTACAGCACAGAGGGGCTGCAGAGTCAGTTTATCCCTGAATTTCAGCCACTTATCTACAGAAACTGAGGTGGAACAATGAAACAATTCAGAGGCAGGGAGTGAAATTACAGCCCCTCTCCTGAATTATGCAGATTTAAGCCCAGAGCTTGTGACATCCACGTGATAGATGTACCCTGTTTGATGGTGTTATTCTCTGTTAGTCCAAGAAAGGAGCTTCTGATATTTGAACTTTTCTCCACTTCTACAAGGTGGTTTGTTTGTTTTTTTTCCCAGAAGGAAAAAGCTATTTCTAGAATAAATTTTCTTACTTAGTCAAATACCCACTTTTTCTACAAAAAGTAGTATAAACTGATGCATATTTTAAAAAATTTTGGAGGGGAAACTTGCTACATTTAAAAACCTACTGTTCCTCTACAGACATAAAGAAAAATCAATTGAACAATTCATGAATAAAGTTTTGTTTCTTAGTAAAAGAGTCCAAGGATCATTTTCTTTAGAAAAGTAGCAAGTGCACACTTGACAAAGCATGAGACAAACATCTACAAGTCACATTGTGATTGAACTATACTCCTGTAAAGGTTTGGCTCACTATAGAGTCTGAACACCCTCAATAGACACTTCATATCTATAAAAGCTCTAATTGTTAGCCAGGAGTTCATAATGATCTATTCACCATCCTATTTAGTGGGGGTTTTCCCCCCTACGCTCTGTTTCTCTTAATTTATTCAAGTTATTTTTGCCCCTGTTTACAGTCTAAAAGCAAACTACTCAAAAAGATGATGCTGTACATTGAATATCAATGCACTGGGCATTTGTGGACTTTGCATGATGAACATTTGGCCTTAAAGCTTGCCTTCCCATAGGATAATGCAAAGAAAGCTGTTAGGCCAAAGAGACTTCATGCACAACTGAAACAGAAACCCACAGGTTTCTTATTTTGCACTATTCTCTTGTGTTTGGAAAGAACAGTTCTATTGACTAGATACCCTGAAAAAGTAGAGGAGTGCACTGCAGAAACCATAGGAGGTAGCAGCTTTCATCAAAAGAATATAAAATGGCAGGAGAGACACTCTTGCTGAGTTATTGGACTGTATAATTGTCCAGGGATTTTTCCACTGAAGCTTGCAGAAGTTTTTCCAGTGAAACAGTTTTTCCACCAGAAAATGATAATTTCATACATTTGAAACTTTTCACAGCTGTACATCGATTTCGTGTAAATTTGAGATGGATCATTATTGGGACAACTTGCTGAGCCAGTATTTCCACTTGTTTCAGTGTAACAAGAGCTGATATCAAGTGTTTCAAATTTTTATTTTTAGAAGTTTTGTAATGAACCTAAACATTAAAATTTCAACACTCCTTCTTTCTGAGGGTTGAAAGGAAACTTTTTTTCTTGTATCAGAAGCTCCTGTGGAAGGGCCATTGCCCCATTGCCCCCTGCCCTGAGGCCTCCTGGTGCTCCTGCAATCTGCTGGAGGCCTTCTAAGTTTCCTCAGCAGCTCCTCAGCACTTCCCCTGTGTAAACAGCCACTCACTCCAGACCAGACCAGGGACAGTCAGAATGTTGCAAATACATAATTGCCTTTAATTCCTCCTCATATACTCCTCCACAAACACAGACAGTGTCCNCCTGCCCTGAGGCCTCCTGGTGCTCCTGCAATCTGCTGGAGGCCACCAGGCCTCCACAAACACAGACAGTGTCCAGCTCTTAGAATAAAAAGCATTATTGACCTTTCTGTAGGTCAGGTTCTCTGGATTCGTCATTCCTCTCTTCTCACAGGTTTTCTGGCTTTCAGATTTGGCAAGTGGCTTACCCAAACAAACACTGCATGAATGCTGAGAGAACAGCCTCTGATTAAATGCTAGATGTTAATTCTAACCCTATTTTCCTTCTATTTTTAAGCAGCAGAAAGAATAATCTCCATTAAAAGCCTGACCTTTGAAAGCCACAATGGCTGGACTTATCAGGAGAGAACACTTTTTCTGTAGCTCAGCCTCTTTGCTGGTACATGAGGCTACCAGCTCTGAGTGACAAAATAAATTGTTCTGAGGGACAACTCAAAGAAAAAGTGTCTTCAACCCTACAATTCTTAGTCACATTATGAAGTAGCTTTCTCAAATATTCTGAGGGACTTCAACCAGTCAACTTTCAGAATAATTTATGAACTTGGAACTCACAAATTGAGCTGGTAGATGCCAAATCCTCTATTAAAACACTTACTAAGGGAAATAATATCTGTACTGCTGACCATCATTGGGGAACAACTTGTACTTCAGTTTTAAGTCCAAATAATAACCATTGGTTAAATCAACACATTAATGTTAAACTTCATTGCTCTTTGGCTTCATTATTTCTGCTTTTTTCCAAAACCAAAACCTGGAATACTGAGCAACTGCGAGCATGCAGAATACCTCCACAGCCTGCTCCGAAAACTTTCCCAAACATTCTCCCATGAAATTGCAGTCTTTTAATCTTGTTCCACACACTTCTGATGGTTTTGATGCAGCCTATACGGTCTATAACTAATTTACACTTATTATGCTTTCACTGGCAGCTTACCTGAGCAGTGTTAAGGAAAATAACATGCTGTATCACTGCAGAGATCTTGTCAATTAAATACAGAGTATCTGCATTCACAACCATACAGTTGAACTGAAAGTACACAGAAACTCTTAGGAATATGCCATGCTGCCTCTATGAGCCTTTACTCTGTGAAATACTTCAATATTGCAATAACATCTGCCAGCTGCAACTCACTGTGCTTCACATCAAATCAAATGGCATAAGTGTGTGGAGACAGGACCAGTGTCAGCTATTATGTGGCAGTTTTTTCCTAAGGGGACATGCTGACAGACAATCAAAACTTTTCTTTAATATTTCTTATTGTGTTTCTGCTAGTGAGACTACCTGTCATGTAGCAATCATTCTTTGCTTGTGATAAGAAATAAAAATAAAACAGAAGAACTCAGATGCCCATCTCAAGTGTTTGGATTCAACAAAGTTTGTTTGTGTTTGAGTTAGACTTCAAGCAGTGGGACGCTCTGGTGTGGTTGTGGACTTAGGTTGGTCATTTTGGGGCCTGACAGATGCCCTTAACTGAAAAATCTAAGACCCCCTTGCAAAATCCTGGCTATTCCTATAGACACTAACTCTGACTAGGGGGGATGGATGTCACAGATGGAAACGTTCAGCCTGGATGGCCTGAGCATGCAAAATCTGGATTTTTATTTGAACTACCATTGCGGGGCAGTGAAATGTGATAACAAATACTTGTCATACCACATTGGTCAAAGTCTCAGCTTCTCTGGTATAACAGCAAGAGAAAAGGCAAATGAGAAGCAAAACTCCCAGGCTCAAAAGAACCCTTCCAAAAGCATAAGTGTGGTTGTACCACGTTGTGGTACAGAAGACTCGGTGCTGTTGTGTCAGCATTCCAGATGGACTGCCTTTGTCCTCAGCACTAGGGTAAGCTGTATTCCATAAAACTGATGAATTGTCCTTTGTGGAGAGAGCTGTGGTCACAGTGCAAATCAGGAATTTTGTAGTTTGAGAACCTCAAATCTATCCTCCATGCTCTGACAAAATATAATTCTTCCTGCAAATTCTGCTAGGCAAGCTGCTTGTTTGTACCAGAGCTGCTAACATTTATGTTACTTTAAACCAAAGTATTTTCAAATCAAACTCACAAAGGTACTTGGTTCAGCATGGCCTAAGTGATATATTGAATAATTAATCACTTTCTAGCTCATACAGTAAAATCCCCTTTTCCTGGCCAGCATTTCATTGCCTGTGCCTCAGACATTTTTCCTTCTCATGCTCCTACATATTTCTCTATACATCTACTCCTTTCTGCCTCTATTTTGAATTTCCTCTTACAGTTTTCCAGCTTTAGTCACGTGGCCAATGTTTTCTACCCAAGTGGGTCCTAGTGATACTTCCTTTCCAATCACCACACTGTTGATCCACTGCAGCACTTTCTTTGCTGAGGAATTGTCAGGGAAACAGCCGGGAAGTCCAGACCAGAGTGTTTGAAACCACACCCAACAACCCAAAATAACTAAAGAAAAACAGCACAGGTGAGAGCAGCAATGGGGCTCACACCCTGATTTGGGAATGCAGGTGGGCAGACAATGCTTTTTGTAAGAACCTGGAAACAATAAAAGTGATGGATGGGAGGATTAGGCTGGATGAGCAGAGAAAGGGCAAAGCCTCAGCTTTGCGAAGGGCACCGCACAGAAACGGAAAAAGGGAAAATACATCAAAGGGTTCAAGTGAGCAGTAAGAAATTTTAGGATTAAGCTTTGCTGATCCAAACTTCTAAACTATTGGAGGTTCAACCAGCACTAATCTTGACCCCCTTCATTTATGAGAAAACATGACCAAATAAAATCAGTTACAGGGTTCTGGGATATGGTTATATCAAATTATATCTCCTGTAACAAGATGCAGTGCAGTGGCACAGTCTGCTTTTCAGCTGTGGTAGCAGTCAGCTTTTTCTCTTGGATGTCACATCTTACTATAAATTACTATGTGGAAGACTTGTAATTAAGACCATATGCTTCACTTTCTTTCTGTGCACTTAAGGGGTTCTACATTTCTATAAACTTTGCCAATTTTAAACTCATCTCTCTCTCTCTCCACTAACCTGTGGCCCAACTGCATGTAATAAGAGTAATTTGGAGAATTATATTTGGTTACACTCTATTGCTGTAAATTGCTGCTTTCCTCTAATGGCCTGAATAGTACAGAGCTAAACCAGTTAATCTGAAATAAGCTAAAACTGAAAGATACATTTGAGGAACAGGCAATTATAGTCTTTTAATTAATGCAACATCACTTTGCAATAACATATTCAGCTTTTCTAACAGCAAGGGTACATTTTAGGACAGATACTGATCTCTTTGGTGATGCAGAGTGGATGTAAACCTGTCACACCTGAGAAGCTTTGATACAGGGAAATCCCTAATGGGATTAATGCTGACATACCTGGCTCTATGCCACCCTTCTGCCTGCAGGTACATCACATGCAGAGCCACTGCTGGAGTAGACCAAAGATGTCTGTGGAACATTATTGCATTTTGGCTGTTGTCAGCCACACTCCCCAGCACCCAGCCCTGAGCAGCCTCAGGGACAGGTGAGACAGCAGGGATGGAACAGCCCTGCTCCCCGAGGCCCTGGGACCAGAACCAGCTCTCTGTGAGTTAAAAAGGCATCAAACCCCTCAGAAGGGGTCATGCTTGATCTGCCATTCACTGGACTGGAGGCATAATTTGGATTTTTTGTTTTTCTATGTTATTTGACAGCCCTGCCTGCTGAATTTTTGGCTGGTTTTGTTCTGGCATTGTGGCTTTACATCCTATATCCCTGTAACAGGAGCAGGGAGCTGCCAGGCAGGGCAGTGCAGGACACAGGTATTGCAGAAAGGAAGATTAGACACCATGACTCAATGCATTTTGATTCATTGCTGTGTTAACTCCATCTCTCATCTTCAGACATCTTTCTCCCAGATGTCTCAATAAAGACATGGCCACATAACACATTTTCACCACAGTCTGTATGACAGCCCTACAAAGATCACAGCTAAACCTTCCAGAACCTTCCCTCCAGAAAGCTGGAGAGGGTCTTTTCACAAGGGCATGTAGTGATAGGAAAAGGGGGAATGATTTTAAGCTGGAAGAGAATATATTCAGGTTAGATCTGAGGAAGGAACTCTTTGCTGTGAGGCACTGGAATGGGTAGCCCAAAGCTGTTGAATTATATTTGTTTTATGGTGATTTCCTCATCTTCTGCCTGACTGGGAGGAGCTGACTGCTAAAAGGCAGTGACCAGTCAGTAGGATTTTTCTACTGACTTTTCTACTGTTTCCTGTTAGACAACAGGAAATAACATATATAGAAAATGTGTGTACACACACAAACACAAATGGTGCATTATCATAGGTGAGGGCACTTGACCCACATTTAGTATCTGTCAGCCCAGACCCCAGTAATAGCAATCCCTCATTTATAATAAAAATTCAGGCACTGAAATTATAACTCACTTCAACAACATGTTTTGTCCTGAACAGAGTACAAAATGCAACAAAAATTTGAAATATGGTGTTATTTTGGGGAATATTCCCTACAGAAAGCTTTCTGCTGTGTAGGGTAAATGTTTATACAGAGCATTACTGCTGATGGACACTGACTCTCATCAGCCATGCCAGAACATGGAAACCTGTTATCTTGCTTTACTGAAAAGACAATATTCCTTGATGTGTTTTAAAAACCTTTGCCATTATGCTCTGCTTTGCAGTCTCACAACCACCCCTCTCATGTACTAACCTGTTTTGCACAACAGCAGATGACCTCTGCCAAGAGAAAATCAACTCTGAAAGCATCCCAAAATGAAGAAATATTCCAAAAAAGGGAAGGCTGAGCAGCAGATCAAGAAATAGGCTTGTAAAAATCCCCAGAAAAAAAGTTTTTCTCTTCTTCTTTGCCTTTAAAATATCTTTGGTACAGTAATGGTTGCACCCTACATCTGACTGTGTTTTTAAATTATAGCAAGAGAAGGCCAGGTTACAATTTCAGTGAACTAATCTGACAACAGACCTTTCTTTCCCCCTTTTCTGTCCTCGATATTCATTGGATTACAGTTTGAGACCTGCATTCAGATGGGAACAGCAATATTATTTTAAAGTTATTGATTCAGAAGATGGCAAAGAAGAAATTCCGGGTTGTTATGCCGAAAGCACCCGAAATGAGAAACCTGTCACAAGGAAAGGGATTATCTTGTGCTTAAGAGGGATTGGAGCCTGAGAGAGTCATGCACCAGGTGCACAAAGCCCGTAGTCAGAGACATTGCCTATAACTGTGCCATTAAAGGTGTCATTGCAGAATGAGGATCTGTCTTAATCCTGGGAGTTTGGGAGAAGTGGAACTACACAGACCCAGGTGTACAATCAAGCCTCCTTAGAGCAGCTGTTGACTAATTTGTGCAATTTAAGTTGTCTTGCATGTCACAGACGTACCCAGCCCCACTTCTCAGACTGTGGCACTGAACACATCATGTGCTCGGTGTTGCATGGTGGGTCTTAAATTCGCTCAGATACAAAATCAGAACAGTCAGCCTGGCTGGGGAGCCTGGAGAAAACAACCCTCAGAGGTACTGGGAGTTAATTACTTGCTCTTGTATCAGAGATAAAATATTCTCCTTCAGGGGAGAGGAGCTGGTGGGCTCCTTTCTCTCTTTGGAGCAGACACCTGGGATCTCCACAGCATGTGTGGCTGCCACCCACACCTTCCTCTAGGAAACTTTACCTCTGGACTTAGCATTTATACTGTACTTTACATCCCCAAGGTCCCTGTTAATGCTGTTATTGTATCAGGTGCTATCCATAAATGCACAGAAAGGACAGGGACAACACAAAACCTCAGCCCTGAGAAGGTGTATTGCAAAAATACTGCACTAAGCTCTCAAAAAGGATGGCAAAGGGCTCATTAGAGAGCAGGACTCAGCTCTGTAAAATACATCAAAAAGGTATATGTTTATTAGCTTGGAATAAAACTTGCTTTAAAATAGACCAACTACCAGTGTCAGAAGATCACATGTTCTATTTGAGCAGTGAATATTTCAAAAAACATAAACCCTGTTAAAAATATTAAGCAGTGCCCAGATGACAAGGCTTGTCATTTTGCATCAAATGCTACACATTTTCACTTGCTATCAATAAATATAATCTGTTATGAAACTGCATTATCTTACTGTGCTTAAATTAATTATATTAAAAGTATTTAGAGCAAGTATTTGTCATATTTGTCACTTTATGACAAACTGACAGACTAGAAGTCATATTACATAAAGACATTGGTTGTGATGGTGTTGAACAAGATATTTTCAGGCTTCTTAAAAACCCAAACATCTAGAGGGTCAGAAAGGTGAAACCCAAACTTACCCCCACAGTTCTGTCTCTTCCCTAGATAATCTCACAAATAGTAGGGGTGAGATGAATTTAAAGGTGCTTAAAGTGCCTGGAAACACAAGCTGCAAGATAAAAACAGGGATAGGTTTGTAGTTGCTTGGGCTGTTCCTGGTAAATATCTGCCCAAATGCCAACCCAGAATGACCTCGGTGCACTGTTCTGCTGCCTGAGAGTCGTTCACACACCAAACTTGATGCAAGAGCTTCTTTGGGAACTGTGATCACCATCACTTTTCCACCATGGAGAAATACTAACTAAAGACCAATCTCTCTCAGCTTCTGCTGTAGAAATTCTGGCACAGCAAGAGGTCTGGCCTCAGAAAGATCAGACTGCATAGAAATCACAGGTGGGGTACAGTCACTAAACTACCCCTAAACTTGTTCACACTAATACCATCTGAAATCCAGAGTTAGGATTTCCTGTACTCCTGAACAGCAACTGTTGTTCACACACTTCAGAACGAATCAGTGGCAAGTGCAAGAGATGGCACAAACATGTCCTTTGGTGTAGTTATGCAACAGAGACATTTCACAATTAATTATTCTAACAAGATAAACTTCCAAAATTGCCTAAAGAAATCCAGCATACAAACCAACATTTAAACACTGAATGTGAGAAAACATCCAGAAATTTGAGAGCACAAATACATTCATTATTTTTTTTGTTGTTGTTTTGGTGCTTATGCTTTGGTATCTGAAGCAAGAGTAAACATTCGCTGCATGAAGCAGAAAAGCATAAAAAATGCAACCCAAATGAAACCAGAGTCTTTGCAAATCATTTTCCTTACATTACAGTGGAAAACTAGATGTATCCATGCTAGTTACACCTGTTCTTCAGGGACTTGCCAGGTAAAAAAAAAAAAAAAAATTGATTAGAAAAGTTCACTATTGGCACAAAAGAAGTCACACAACTTTGGTTTATGCAGCATTCATTAAACTCTGAGGAGCAGCTTGGGCTTCCAAAAGAGGAAAACTGGTATCTAAGATAAAGCATTTATAGGGGATATAGGTTTCTGGATGTGGATGTTCCCTATTTTCCATCAATCAGCTCCATTTAATAGGTCTTAAGTCAATATTGCAAAACCAAGGCACTTTTATATATTGGTATTGTAAATGAAAGAGGGTAGACCAAGCACATGTGTCCAAGCACAACTGCAAGATTTTTTTATCCATCTTAGTAGATATGGAGGATTTTAGGCCACCATAAGAGGAAGAACAACATTTTGACTTGCTCAGGTATCTTATCAGGGATAGGATCCCTCTCCATCACAGTCATAATTGCAGGCTAGTAGATATACTAAATATATGCTCCCAGGAAGTATTACCAAGTAAGCATTTACTATTAATGTTGCTGATAAAACATGGCTAAATTATTTTATAGCAGAAGAAACACCTGAGGGCAGGGAGAGAAAACTGCCTTTTAAGTCTCCTGTGGCACATTAATATGGCTTATTTAAGTGAAGTGCTGAGTGGTGATAGAAAGGGAATTTTGATGAAGCAGTCAAGATCTATTTACTGTCCTCTCTTGCATGGAGGACAACCCAGAGAAAGGGAATTGTAAAGACTATGAGTAGCAGCAACATAAAACCTGGAATATTTGTAAATAAATAAATACAGCTTGTTAAGAATTAAATACCTCTTTCAACATTTCCCATCTCGTTCTGAACAGAGATGGCTGTTGTCCTCTGGTGCCTGGACAGTCTGGCCACAAGTGTCTTAATTCCTTGGTGGTGCAAGATTTTTTTTCACATTTAAGCACATTTAATGTTCCATCAAATTTCCCCTTAGGAAATTCAGCATGGACATCAGTTTCCCTGATGATAATCTGCACTCATATGTACATCATACACACATAGCACCACACCATCAGTTCTGACCCATTTAGCTCACCCTTTTCATTGGATGCATCCCTCTCAAGAGGTGATAGGAGCCAGGTTCTACCCAAAAACCCTTAAATATCATTTATCTGGCAAGTGTTGTTTCAAGAGGCAAGAGTACTGACACTTGGGAGGTAATTTAGAGAATATTTGAACTACTTTAATGCATTTTATCAAAAGAACAGCAGACAATTAACATCAGCCTGAACCTGTGCTTAATAAAACCTTAAGACCTGTATGATTTCAACTTGAGCCAATAAAATCTGAAAAAGTTTCAGGGTTGATTGTCTGAAACTGAAAACTGTAATTCCCTAGTATACAGTAATAGACAGTTTAGAAATTTTATAGAAAGCTTCATATAAGTCTATTCAATTATAGAAAGCTTTTTTTTTTCCAAAGTGAAAAACCTCTTTGCAGTGTGGACTGTTATCTACTGTCCTTACCATTCTCAGGTTGTAGCTTATCCTTTTGTTACACACCTTACAGATACAGAGAGATAGTGAGACCTTCATGGCCAAAAAAAATCAAATTCTCATCTATTTGAGAACCTCATTCCCACAGTTTATAGCCTGAAAAATGCTATAAACATACACTGAAATTAAGTGTTTCCTATGTGAGAGAGCTGTTACACAGCTGTGAGATTGGGGCCTGATGCACTTTATCGCTCCATTACAAAATCTGTGTTCTATATTCAGAGCCCTATAGGAACTTGCTTAACTACAAATTATTACACAGTGACAGTGCCCTGAGCAAGAGGTGAGAAAGCACAACCTCCTTGTCTCAGGTCCCTTCTCTTTGCACTTAAAGGCTCAAAGAACTCAAGCTTGACCAGCATCACCACCAGTAGCTCTGCTATTGCTTCCCAAGAAAACAGCATTTCGAGTGTGGAGGAAGGAGAGTCTACACTGAAGCAATGCTGCTGTGGCAAAGGTTTAATAGAAGCTTCCCACTGCATGGCACAGCTGTGGTTACACCCCTGGGATGGTTAAACACCCTCCCTCTGCCTGCAGCACTTCCCTGCCCTCCTGCAGCCCACTGGGAGCACAGAGCAGTGGCTGCACAGCCGCTGGGGCCAGCACAGAGTGCACAAAGGTGATTCTGCTGGAGAGCACACCTTGGCACTGGTGCTGTGAGAGAAAGCAGCAAGGACAGCAGCTGAGTGGATACTGCAGAGGGAACAGAGGAACTGAGCTCTGTCTCAAAGCTCCCCACGCCCTGGGAGGGCCGATGATGTTTGTGTCACATCTGAGGAAACAGCCTTTGGTGTAAATCCCTTCCAGCCAGAGGCAGGCTGCACTAATACATGTGACTATGATATTCTCTGTTCCCTTCCTGATGCAGGCAAACCTAAAAGGCTACAAACATTGACTAATGGTTTGGGCCAAAGGGACAAGGATATAAATGAGCTATTTCTCATTACACTGGTAGAAAATATTGATTACACATACACAGATGGCAAACACTAGTCATGCTGGTATTCTCAAATCTCTACACTGCACTTGTCTGGTATACACTCATTATTTTTACAAGTTCAAACTATGACTGTTTTCCCTATTGACAAACAGGGGTTAAAAACATAATAAACAGAGTGGATTTGTGTTGGTATTATTAATGAATCGGCAACAACTGTCTCTGTGCCATTCATCTCTTAACATCTGTTTATATTTTATTTTAAATCTGTAAAAACATTGCTTTGTAATCCCTTGATCTGTACAGTAATTTCCTTTTGTTCCAAGCCGTTAAAGGTGTCTTTGAACTACTCAAGGGAAAGAAAGACAGACAAAAACTAACCAAAAAAACAAAGACTACTCATCTGTTCCTTCAAGACAAGACCACTTTCATCATAAAAAATGAACATCATAAAAAATGAACACTGAAATCAAAGCAAAAAAAACCAAAGGTGGGTGAACTCTGTACTGCAATAGAATAAAAGTCAGGATGTCTGTGGAAAACTATCAGTCATTATTGTTTTAAATTGCTCTTGATTTGTGCAAAGGGACAGACCAAGTCAGCCTCACCTAATCTTCCTTCAGAGTTATCTTGTGCACTTATTTGCTGCTCTGTGGCTCACCAGGAATTCTGCTCACTGTTTGTCACAGCCAGGAACAAGCCTGTTAAGCTCAGCCCTTGTTGATAAGGAGGGGTTGTTACTCATGGATATCCTGTTGCGTTTGGCCTCCTGGAGTCCTGCATTTCCTCATTGTTCCAGCCACAGCGATTTCAGGGCAGTGCTCTTTAGGAAGTACAATGCTATTTGAAAATTTGTCAATATGGCTTCTAAAAATAACTGAGGCATGAGCAAGTACAAATAACCTTCTCTCCATTTACTTCTCTACAACAACTGGAAAAAAAGAAGAAAAAAAACCTTTAAAAACTGGAGTGAGAAGGCAGTGCCTTGGCTTGTGATTTATTGTATTCCTGAGGAGATTAGAGACAATACCCACTTTTGAAACAATGCACATAGGCAAATGATGTATTCATTACACCACTGCAAGAGCAAAATAGACCATGCCCAATGTGGAAAGTATTGTCAGGAAAGAGAATAACATCAAAAGATCTCTGGGCCAGCAAGTTCAAATGAAGCAAAAGAAGTGAACAAGACTTACAGTTTCCTAGTTACAAAATGTCAAACTTGTGTTTTGAGGAGAGCTGCACAAAGGTGATTATTAAAACACCTACTTAGATTGTAGTATATTAATGCATATATTTGATTTGAACCTACCTTTTGTTTTAATGGACAGTTCTAGGTGTTTGTCCAAATGGAGAAGTAATATTGTGTAAGCCTCACACTATTAAGCATTCAGAGAATGCCATAAATACCAAATTTACCAAACTGTGTTTTTAAGAATAATGATAATGTAAAAAAACCACCAAAACCAGCCAGCTCCTTTTATAGCTCAATATCCTCTTTATTTCCCTGCTCCATGAAGCCCATGACATTCAAGAGGAGGCTGGAGAAAAAGACAGATAGAGTAATCTAAAAGAGACAAAAGAAAAACAAGGAGCATTATTGAGGGAAAAAGGGAAAGAAACGAGAGGCTCCAATCTAAACAAAAACAGAGAAAAAGACTTGGAAAGAATTTCAGCAAAGAAATATGTTTAATTGCCTACAACCCCAGGAGAGGTAATTTATGTGCCAACAAGTTATGGAGGTTTTATGTGCCTATTAGTCTGCTATTCAATTAAAAAATGTGTACTTACCATGGCAACCTCTCTATCTCACGATACACATGCTAATTCTAAGATATCTCTATAGAGCACCTTCTTAAAGAAACATATACCCCAGCACCAGCCACAATCTAGATTTCCACAGTCACTAAGAGGCAGTAAAAGGAACAGCCCATACAAAATTTCTGAATTATAGTCTTGGGAGCAGGATGGGTAATCTTACTGTACTGTTAGCAACTCCATATGGGAGCCCAGCAGTGCAATGCAGGCACACAGTGCATTGCTGCACCTTAGGGCCTCTCACCATACAATCTTGCCAGCATTTCCCTTCTTGCCCACTGAGATAATGCTCTTATGCTTCGAAACAATGCTCCTTTTCCTCTGGGATCTACTTTAGACTGGCTCCCTAATTCCTTAGGCACTTCCACTGAAGCTGTGTAAGCTTTCAAGTGTAGTCTCCTTTATTTAAAGCCTGCCAAGACATGCACCTTCCCTTTGTTTCAGCCTTTGCTGCCTGGGAATTCCCTTTCTCACCAGCCCACGTCAGACTCACTGTTCTCAACAGGCATTGTCCTTCTCCCTCTTCCTTATTTGAGCTTCCCAAAACAAAAGCTATTGGCAAGGCTGATTTTCCACTCAATGGCTTACTCCTTTTCAGAGAAGCAGTATCTCCTGCCAAAATTCTTGGTCAGATACATGCAATTAATAGATCAAAGCATTTGTCACATACACGACCTGAGAAGTGAACAACCTTCAAAAAATACATCCCACTCCATCCATAACTTTTAAGCATTAAGGAGAATTTCAGTACAATCCTTCTGAAAATAAAGAGAAGACATTGAAATGATAACCTGTGTTTCCAATAGCTTTTTAAAAATTAATTGCTTCTCACAATCATCTTCCTCCCCTTCACTGACTAGTGAAAACATATCAGGTCACTCCTCCTGTGGACGTGGAACACAGCGCTCCTCTTTGCTTGTCTGCAGCCCATTTAGGGCTGGTGATAAAGCACACAGAATACAAAAAAAGGAAAGTATCACCTTGTGTAAAGTTCTGGATTTGCTGAGGATTAAGCCTCAATCACATTTCAAAGACATTTTGCTTCTTTCCCTGTGTTGTGGTTTAACCTCAGCTGGCAACTAAGCACCACAGAGCCACTTGCTCACCACCACCCCCCCTCCCAGGTGGGGTGGGAGGGACAATCAGGGGGGTAAAAGAGAAAACTTGTGGGTTAATATGAAGACAGTTTAATAAGGAAAGCAAAAGCCTATGAACACAAACAAAACAAAGCCAGAAAGGCTTTTGTCCAGCTCTTCCCCTGGGCAGGCAGGTGCTCAGCCACGCCCAGGAAAGCAGGGCCCCCTCACGCACAAAGGTTACTTGGAAACTCAAAAACACCATCACTCCGAATGTCCCACCTCCTTCCCTCCTCTTTGTGTGCTGAGGATGATGGCATGGAACATCCCTGTGGGCAGTGGGGTTGGCTCTCCTGGGGGTGTCCCCTCACAGCTCCCTGTGGGTGTGAGGAGCAGTGATGGCCTTGGGGCTGTGTAAGCCCAGCTCAGCAGCACCTGAAACCTCCCTGTATTGCCAACACTGTTTCCAACACAAATCCCAAACATAGTCCCACACCAGCCCCCACAGAGGAAGTTAACTCTGTCCCAGTTCCAACCAGCACACTTTGCTTTCCCCAGTAATAAGGAAAGGAGTTATTTCTAAGTCACTGACTTTAAACACACAATATTTACACTAAGGTGTTGGAGTTCCCAGACTGTTTTCTACTTGTAAGCACTTCAGAGGCCTATAGTGTGACTATATGTCCCTATGAAGTCACCAGTTGAAATAATTTGTAGTCATAAACAATGTCCCAGAAGTCTTTTTCTTTTGGAAAACTTACATCATGCTCAGTCCTATTCTTAGTGGTAGGAAAACGCCCGTTATATTTAAGGAAGCACAAACCAGCACTGACCTGGGAGGAGCAGCTACTTTAGACCCTACAGCTGCTGAATGCATGGATGCATTTGATACTTTCACCTGACACCAGCAGAGCACAATGAAATGGCAGAAAACTACAATTTCAAATTTACCTAGATTTTGTTTTCTTTACCGGTGAAAAAGTGTAGCTTTTCTCACGTTTCTGAGACCGAGAAGTGCCAGAATGTCATTCCTCACAGTAGTAGCAGCAAAAGCACACCCAATTCATGTTGCTTAT